>VSMD01007504.1:73384-282994 GCA_008750895.1 Mirza zaza | reverse complement strand
GGTGGCTCAAGCCTGTAATCCTAGCTCTCTGGGAGGCCGAGATGGGCGGATCGTTTGAGCTCAGGAGTTCGAGACCAGCCTGAGCAAGAGCGAGACCCCATCTCTACTATAAATAGAAAGAAATTAATTGGCCAACTAATATATATAGAAAAAATTAGCCGGGCATGGTGGCGCATGCCTGTAGTCCCAGCTACTTGGGAGGCTGAGGCAGGAGGATCGCTTGAGCCCAGGAGTTTGAGGTTGCTGTGAGCTAGGCTGACGCCACGGCACTCACTCTAGCCTGGGCAATAAAGTGAGACTCTGTCTCAAAAAAAAAAAAGTAATAATAATAATAATAAAAATGCAAATGTGATGATGCCCCACCACATCGCCCTGTGTCCCCCATACCTCGGTCAGCCCTGCCAGCATGCAGGGCCCTTCACCCCACATGAACTTTGTGTAAGTGCTGTCCCCTCTGTCTGGAATGCACTTTCCCTTCCTGCCAACTGGTTCATACAGGAGCATTTTTTCAGACCCCAATTCAAGCCGCATACCCTCAGGGAAACCCCTGCTGCCTCCCCAAGCTAGATTCCTGTCCTTGCCCTCCTGGTGCACAGAAGCCTGTTCTGCCCCTTCACAGCATAGGTGCTTTGTAGTGACATATTCAGTACTGAGTTTATTTAGTGGATATCTGTCTCCCCAACCAGGGTATGAATTCCAGGAGAGAAGGGAATGAGTCTCTTTCTCACATTGTAGCTCCAGCCCTTAGTGTAGGGTCTAGCACAAAGTAGCTGCTAAAAAATATTTATTAAATGACTAAATTAAATCTCTCATCCACATTCTGGTACCTCCCAGATGTACATAACCAGGCTGGTCCTAATCTCAATCTAGAAACTCCAGCTCTTGCTGGAAGGTTCCTCTTGGCTGACCCACAAAGAATCCCCCCTCCTCCTCCCAAGTGTTGAGACCTCGTGAACTTCACTACCTCTTGTCTGTCGCTTCAGGCAGAACCTGATGGTCATCTCAGATTCTTCCCTCTCCCTCAACCACCACATTCTGGAAGCTGTAAAGTTTGTTCTTCCTGCCTCCTACATATGTCTCAAACCTTGCCAGTGTCCCTCCCCTAAAACTGTCACTTCTAGCTTGTATTTCTACAGTAGCCTCCAGACTGGTCTCCTCAGAAAATCTTGTCTTTCTAGAAGATTCTCCACAAAGAACTTTCTTTGAAACCCAAATTGCATTCTTAAAATGAAATCGGATTGGTGTCTATTCTGTTCTGTTCTGTTCTATACAATTCTGTTCACTTGATGGGCTCCACAGCCCACATCCACCTTCCAGCCTCCCCACTGCCCTTCCCGCCTAGGGCCCTGCGGCGCCGACCGCCTCCCAGGCAGCTTCTTCCAGTTCCCGGCAGGAGCCGCATGCAGCCTCTCATATCCATGCCTCTGCTCAGCTGTCCCCCACCAACACCCTCTCTCCCTTCCTGTACCCTCGTCTGGCCAACCCCTACTCAAGTCGGGGCTGAGGCCTCTCCCAGAGAGTCCCATGGCCCTCCACACTGCCCTCATCAACGTGCTTGTCACCCTGTGGTGGGCCCCTTTGCTTCTTCGCCCCAAGGGAATGCAAGCCCCTTTCTTGCTGGGGCTGCTTCGGCTACATCTCCCAGTAGGTATGGTAGGCACCTGGTCAAAATTGCTGAGCAGGCTGGGCGCGGTGGCTCATGCCTGTAACCCTAGCACTTGGGAGGCCGAGGCGGGCAGATTGCTCGAAGTCAGGAGTTCGAAACCAGCCTGAGCAAGAGCAATACCCTGTCTCTGCTATAGATAGAAAGAAATTAATTGGCCAACTAATATATGTAGAAAAAAAAAATTAGCCGGGCATGGTTGGTGCATGCCTGTAGTCCCAGCTACTCGGGAGGCTGAGGCAGGAAGATTGCTTGAGTCTAGGAGTTTGAGGTTGCTGTGAGCTAGGCTGATGCCACGGCACTCACTCTAGCCTGGGCAACAAAGCGAGACTCTGTCTCAAAACAAAACAAAACAAAATTGCTGAGCAAATCCTGGGACACTAAATGCAGACACATCAGACATCTTTAGAGACATCTTAGCATGAAAGATGTTGAAAAGAGGGTTATTGCGACACATCTCTACTACTACTGTAGAGATGGCAAAAATTCTTTAATGGCAGCACATGTGTGTTCTCACTAGTCCCTGAATCCAGAAAGGCAAATCTAGCAGGACACATACCCTGATCAGGCAGTGGAAGAGTCGAGGGCCATGGCTGACATTGCTATGATGCGTGGCTGCCATTGTTGGCTGCATGGCAGTTGGTCCCACTGAGGGAAAAGTTTTTAGAAATCTTTGCTTAAATGGCAGTCCTTTGGGTCTTACCATCAGTCTGCAGAGAAAGGTGCCCTGTAACAGCTGCTATGGGTGCTTTCTTACTTTCCCAACACCTAGGAAAAGGGGGAGAACTTGAAAGTCTTCTAGCTGAAATGAATGCTGGGGGCAACTGAAGGGCTGATGATCAAAGACTCCAGGTGTTTGGCAGAGACTCTCGTCTCCAGGAGAGTGCAGGGGAGGTATGAAAATGGAAAGGGGGAAGTAGCGTGTGGGGAAATGGCGACGGCTGAGTTCTAAATCCAGGCTAAACATAGCAAAAATTCTTGGGGTTTTGCCCATCATTTAAAACTGAAGAGGAAAGATCACTTTTTCTGTTTTCTGTGCCCAATAGTGCCAGAGTCTGGCAAGGGAGGTGTTATCATGAATAAAAGTCACGGGAACATGGATGCTCTGTGAATGAGCTTCCCCAAACAGGGAAGAGGAACATGCCTTTCCATTAGGGTCAATTGGACATAGGCTTCCTTTTTAAAATAGCACGAGACAGACATGGATGGGGGCACGCTCGAGTGTAGCCGGGTGAATCACACATGACCCCCACTGGTCCCTCACGTCCTTCTTAGCCCTTGCCCCCAGAAATTATCATATTAAAATAATGTATTTATTTTGTTTCGAGTCAAAAACTTGGTTAAGGCAGGAAGAAAAATCTATAAAATGTGGCCTGAAGAGAGTTGGTGGAGGTGAGGAGGGGTTAGGACGCTCAGGGGCAGCTGTGCCTAAGAGGGGCCTTAGAACTAAAGCCAGAGAAGATGTGGGGGATGGAGCTCTCATGGCAGAAGGAACCACAGCAAAGACTCTAAAAAAGAAGCGTATGGAATCTCCGAGGGGCTGCAAAGTGGTGAGTGGTGGGGAGCGTGTAAGGCAGGAGCAAGAGGGGCAGCTAGTTCATGCAGGGCCACAAAAGAACTTGGAAGGCTGGACGTTGTGGCTCACACCTGTAATCCTAGCACTCTGGGAGGCCGAGGCAGGTGGATCGCTCAAGGTCGAGTTCGAGACCAGCCTGAGCAAGAGCGAGACCCCGTCTCTACTAAAAATAGAAAGAAATTAATTGGACAACTAAAAATATATAGAAAAAATTAGCCGGGCATGGGGGCACATGCCTGTAGTCGCAGCTATTCGGGAGGCTGAGGCAGGAGGATCACTTGAGCCCAGGAATTTGAGGTTGCTGTGAGCTAGGCTGACGCCACGGCACTCGCTCTAGCCTGGGCAACAGAGTGAGACTCCGTCTCGGAAAAAAAAAAAAAAAAAAGAACTTGGGAGTTTGCCGTTAACAGAACTTCCCAAAGGGATCTAGGCAGGAAAATAATATATGTGTAGGTGCAAATATCACACTGGCATCCAAGTAGCAAAAGACCTTGGAACAGTAGGGATGGATGAAATGTGGACAGGGAGGAGCCAGGAGCTGAGGCTGGGAGTCGGGAGAGAGGCCGCTGTGGTCCTCCAGGCATGAGACTCGGTGGTGGCAGGTGAACTGCTGAGAGGCCATGGCCAGACCAGCTGGGGACGCCAGAGCCAACAGCTCCTGTGTCAGGCTTGGGTGTGAGGTGTGAGATGGAAACAGAGGAAGCAAAAGAAGAGTTAGTAGGTGTTTGGTACATTGATTAAGTGACTCACCTGGTAGCTGAGTTCTTGATGAATGAGCAAACTTCCCTTTCCTGAGAGATTTCCACGGCCCCCAGCTGCTGGTGGCTTGTCAAGATTCCTGACTCTGTTTTTACCTTTCTGTGATACGGGGCTAACACACTCACCTCCCAAGGCTGTTGGGCAAACAAAATAGATAGTACTGTCGTCAAACTTTCTGAGGAGAGACAAGTGGAGTGGACAGAGAGGCCCGTCTTGCTGTTACTGTTGGGCAAACACACAGATTAGAACTGACCCTCCGATGAGCCTGTGCAGTAGATGTTGCTGTTGTCCATTTTGCTGAGAAGACTGAGGCCCAGGGAGTTTGTGGAACAGGGCCACAGCCGCAGTGCCTGCCGGTCGGCCCAGGTGTGCCGAGTTGAAGGTGAGCCGTGGTGGAAGGGGGTTGGTTGTCATGGTTCCTGCAACAAGGGGGAAGAGGGGTCCTTGTGTTCTGCTTTCTGGTCCCAGCATGGAGCAGAGGGATCCCTCAATTGTGAATTACATTATGTGTTGCAAGAGGGACACTAAGGAGGAAGACAGCCCAGCACACTTGTAGCCTTGAATCTCCTTTGAAGTGCAATGCCAAGAAGTCAGTCTCTCCTCCAGGACTGGGGCTGGAACCTCAGAGCCTGGAGCGCAGATGCTGATGCTGAGGTTGATTGGGTTAGCTTGGCTGGAATGCACCTGGGGCCTGGAAGGGGCGTGAGGGAACTGACCCTAGGCATGCTCAAAGGCCTGAGGCCTTGAAGCACCCTGGCTTTGCATACCTGAAACCGTCCTGGTCTGCTCCTCCCCGCGGGAGCTGTCCGCTACTCTTCCAGGAGGTTAAGTCATTCCGCCTCCCCATGCAAACCCCATAAGTAGATGGGGGAAGCTCAGAGCGGCCCCACGATTCTCCCTGCCCTGGGAACGTCCATTCTTGGCCTCTGCCATGCTTGCTAAGGGTCTGACTGTCTCTTCTTCTGGGTAGTGAGCAGCTTAAGTCAGGGAATGGGTCTTAGTCATCTTAGTATCCTTAAAGCCCAGCACAGGGCATGGTGACCAAAGGAGGTTTGCTGAGTCAGTGGATATATTTCCTCCGAGTCCAAGCTCCCCAACATCTGACTTCCCTGGGCAGCTTCAGAGCTGGAGACCTGGGCTGCCGCCTCTCAGGGAGCCAGCTGATCCTGAGGAGGACATGCCAAGGGAAAGCGATTTCCCTTCCCACTGCTTACCTTCCTAGGTTGACAAAAAGGAGCCCCAGACACAAAATCCCACCTCTGGGAGCATAGGAAGGAAATGCCTGCAGGAACATCACTGAACTGGGGGGCAGGAGCCTGGGTTCTAGGCTCCTGCCTGCAACCAACAAGCTGGGTGGCCTTGGGCAAGTCACTTAACCTCTCTGTGCCTCTCCTTTCTCCACTTTGAAATGGAGAGGTGCTATAGTAGGTTAAAGAAAGGAGGGCTGTGACATCATACAGCCTAATTTCAAACCCCTGTTTGACCATTTACCTGCAGCAAACAGATCTGTGACCATGGCCCAGTCATGTAAAGTCCCCAAGCCTTAGGATTCTCATTGGTGAGACAGATAACTATATCTACTTCACAGAGTTGTTGAGATGTTAGCATAGCTATTTTGTACTTATTATATGTGTTTTATTTTTCTTTCTTTCTTTCTTTTCCCTTTATTTTTTTTCTTTTAGAGACAGGGTCTTGCTATGTTGCCTAGGGTGGACTCAAACTCCAGGATTCAAAAGATCCTCTGGCTTCAGCTTCTCAGGTAGCTGGGACCACAGGTGTATGCCACCATGCCTGCCTAGCTTTTAATATCTGTTTTCCAGGACAGTTCCTGGCACCTGATAAGTGAGTTATTATTATTATAATGTTTGTCTTTTTTTAAATGATAAAGGACTGCCCTTCATGCCCCCCCAGGGTTTCAGGGATGTTCCCCTGACATCATGAATAAAAAAGCAAGGAGGAATTCAGTAGTTATCTGATCTTTTCTGCCCTTTTTTTGTTTTAAAATCTGACAAGAAATTCCTTCTGTTTTCAGCAGTAGGAGCACCTAGCCACACTCCCCAGCTGACAATTTTCCATGACAAAGGCAAGGCCGCCAGGTCTCTAGCCCAGGAGCCCCAAATCTCCTGCCTCAGGAAAACATGGGAGGCGGGGTGGGGTTGTTTCACATTAACAATCGCAAGGTTTTAACTGCTAGGGAAGCTAAAAAAAACAAAAGCCAGTTAGACCCCAAAGATTTAGGATCTTTCCAAGTTCTGGAAAATCTCTGGAAGGAAGAGAGGCACAGTCTAAGAGTTTGCTCTGAAGTTCAGCCATGTGGCCAAACCTCGGCCCAGTTTGTCCTGGGAGGGACTGGTGAGCACCCCTGGGGGATAGAGGGAGGGGGGAAGGGGTGCAATGACTCTCCGTTTTTGTAGCCTTTGGGCTTCCCCAGCTGCCCTTTTTTCCAGTAAGTTCAAGAATGGGGTGAAGGATCTAAAAGTGTGAAGAAGGAAATCTGAAACCTACTTATTAATTCCTCACCTTCTCCTTTGCCCCTGTCTTATTTTGAATGGCTCACCAGGTCCTAGAAGGCTAGAAGGCAACTGCATGAAATTACAAATGTGCCCGTTTGGCTTCAGCCTGTCCTGCAACTCAAACATCAACTCCCAAGCCCCAGGGAAACCCCAGAGAGACAAAGGTCCCCTAACTACCTATCACCAGACCGCATCTTTTCCTCTGCACTGTTCCAAGCTACAGAAAGCGAAATTTAGCTCAGACCCCGAATTTCTCAGATCCCGAATATCTGACCTGGTTCCCAGGAAGAAAATGTCATGGACTTAGGAAATCAGTGCCTATTGGGTGCTAGTGCAGATTTTGACCTGGAAGCATCGCTAGCTTCAGGAGCACCTTCCTTTTCTCTTAAGCCAATGCCCAGCAGTGGGTTCTCTGCTGGAGACTTGCCGTAGCACAGCCTCTCCAGTCCTGGGAGGGGGGACTGAGCCACCTGGCTGCCCTTTGTCATTGTTGCAGAGATCAGAAATGGATTCTTCTTCACTTTGTCATCTACATGGCATTGTTCTGGCATTTCATGTCTATCAACTACCCAGATCTAGGTTCTTTCAAATACATTTTGGTTTTTTTAATATAAATTTAGAGGGTCCAAGTGCAGTTTTGATACATGGATACACTGTGTAGTGAAGTCTGGGCTCATAGTATAACCATCACCTGAATAATGTGAATTGTATCCATTAAGTATTAACAATTTCTCATCCCTCACCCTGTCCCACCCTTCTGAGCCTCCAATGTCTATTATGCTACACTCTATGTCCATGTGTACACATTATCAAATACATTTTAATCATGTTTTTTTCTTTCCAAGAAAGCCTTATGCCTATGCCTACCCCTCCTCCCTCCAAAAGTTTGTTATTGTTTGGTCAAAATTATTCCCAGCCCTAGGTCTCTGCTAATACAAATGATTAGATGCCAAGAAGAAAGCTACCGTAAGAATCTACAGTTAGGAACTAAAATATTGGAGGATTCTACCTCTAGTGTGACAGGGCAAACCAGTAGGTCTCCATTCTGAGAAATGCCTCAATTATTAGGTTGCTGCTCCTGCTCATGACTGATTTTTTTTCTTTTCTTTTCTTTTTTTGAGACAGAGTCTCACTTCGTTGCCCGGGCTAGAGTGCCGTGGCATCAGCCTAGTTCACAGCAACCTCAAACTCCTGGGCTCAAGCAATCCTCCTGCCTCAGCCTCCCAAGTAGCTGGGACTACAGGCATGAGCCACCATGCCCGGCTAATTTTTTCTATATGTTTTTATCTGTCCAATCAATTTCTTTCTATTTTTAGTAGAGGCAGGGTCTAGCTTTCCCTCAGGCTGGTCTCAAACTCCTGAGCTCAAACGATCCACCCGCCTCAGCCTCCCAGAGTGCTAGGATTACAGGCGTGAACCACAGCACCCGGCCACGACTGATTTTCTTTAGGAGAAAAGACATTGCATTGGACAGAAACTGTCCTGTGCCAGAAGCCCAGAGGCCTATTTATTTGGGGCTCAACTACTAGCTCTAGGACCTAGGATTTTGGTGGTTGGGGGAGGAGGTAGGTCTGTTTCCTCACTGGCAAATCATGGGTGTTGGGGTAGATCAGTGGTTCTTAATTGGGGATAATTTTGTACCATCACCCCTCCCCCATTGCCTGCCCAGGTGACATTTGGTGATCTCTGGACATTTGGTGATCTTTGGTTACAGCTGGGTGGGTGGGAGCTATTTCTGACATCTAATGGGTAGAGACCAGGAATGCTGCTACACATCCTATAATGCACAAGACAGCCTCTACAGGGAAGAATCATCTGGCTCCAAACATCAGTAGTGCTGATGCTGAGAAACCCTGGTCTAGATCATCATTTAGGTTCCTATAGATGGGGCCAGCTATTTCCTTGGAAATGGGCTGCCTGCAGCCCCCTTGAGGACCACACCCACGGCTGCAGAGCTCTCTACCTGTGGCGTGAGACCTCATAGCACCATTTCTTTCTGGAACAGAATTTTTGCCTGATACACTGAAATTCAGTTTAATCTAAATAACAGGACTATTACTGTTAGAAATAAGCAAAATGTTCATATGGCTATAGATCCTCCCTAAAGAGATGACAGGCTGGGTGGCTCACACCTGTAACCCTAGCACTCTGGGAAGCCAAGGCGGGAGGATGGCTCAAGGTCAGGAGTTTGAGACCACCCTGAGCAAGAGTGAGACCCCATCTCTACTAAAAACTATAAAGAAATTAGCTGGATAACTATAAATATAAAGAAGAAATTAGCCGGGCATGGTGGCACATGCCTGTAGTCCCAGCTACTTCAGAGCCTGTGGCAGAAGGATCACTTCAGCCCAGGAGTTTGAGGTTGCTGTGAGCTAGGTTGACGCCACAGTACTCTAGCCCAGGCAGCAGAGCAAGACTGTCTCAAAAAAAAAAAAAAAAAGTAGTTTGATTCCAGCCCTTTCTGTTGTGGCTAAGTGGAATTAAAACAATTAGTTGTCTACCCTCCACACAAAGTCCCTGGAGTGGCTTTGGTGCCATGCCACTCACATCTCTGTTCCTTTAGGACAAAGAAGCTGAAGACAAGAAAGTAGAAATGCCCAAGAGGCCAGAAGTTATCCCACTTAAAGTTTATTTCATGTGATTCTTCACAGCATGCAGTGTTCTTGGAAAAAATTTTTTCTTTGCTGCCCTGGTTTACATTATAAATTAATTTACAAATATAGAATTGTGTTAGAAACAGTATTTATAAAAGTCCATATGGTTTCATATATACAAAAATATTCATAGAAATTGTTGTACACATAGTATGGGGGTAGGTAGTCTCTTTGGCTGTCTTTCTGCATAATATTAAGAAAGTAATGGTGATGTCACTTGTACCTCAACAGCTGTTTAAAAAAATAATGTTCTGTATGTGTATTTCAAAATAAAATATTTTTAAAGTAATGCTGTGAGAGTCCTGAAAAATACACACCGAAAAGTTTAAAAATATATATATAATTTTTTACAATGTGTTTGTGTTCCTGTTTCTAAAAAATTAAAACCCCAAACTAGCCAGCTCACATCAAAGATTTAAAAACATATCTTCTCTCATTGCTGCAGGAAACAACCAAAACACAGTACAAAGGCAACTCACAGCACATTTTCTTCATCTTAACAGAACATTGTTTCCATAAATTCAACAAGTATCCTCATTCTAATTAACCCTTTTAGAATTCTGTCATTCAAACAAATAGTGGGTGACTTTACCATGTATGAGGCACTCTGCTGGGTACCACAAGGATGACCATAAAAATTATTCAAATAGCTGGGCGGAGTATCGCTTGAGGTCAGGAGTTTGAGACCAGCCTGAGCAAGAGCGAGACCCTGTCTCTACTAAAAATAGAAAAAAATTACCCAACTAAAAATAGAAACAATTTTTTGACACTGTCAACAACAACAAAAATAAAGAAAAAAATTAAATAAATAAAAATAGAAACAAAAAATCAGTTGGGGGTGGTGGCGAGCACCTGTAGTCCCAGCTGCTCAGGAGGCTGAGGCAGGAGGATTGCTTGAGCCCAGGAGTTGGAGGTTACTGTGACCTAGGCTGATGCCACGGCACTCTAGCCTAGGGAACAAAGTGAGACTGTCTCAAAAAAAAAAAAAAAAAGAAAGAAAAGAAATTATTCAAATGAAGATACATCTGTAAAGTGAAAGGAAGGGCTAACATAAATAAAATTCTCTTTTTTAAAAAATTTTAAGGCTAGTCAAGTGAAGTGTGTGGAGAAGGAACAAAGAAATCTGTAAGTGGTTGTGATCGATTAGTCGTAAACACCACTGCACTCAGACTAGCCTCTTTTTAACCACTTCGGTACGGCACTCACCGGCCGTGAAACCTTGCCCACAGCCGGCACTCACAGTCCGCTCCTACCGAAGTGGTTAAAAAATTTGATCACAAATAAATGATTTATTGTATTAAAAACTATAAAACTCCATATTAAAAGATATTTTTATTGAAGGACTTAAGGGAAGGGAAAAAGGGGTATTTTTAATAAAATTCTATCAATACTTTGTTAGAAAATGCAATATCCAGGACACAAGCTAAAAGGGACAGGATGCCAGACTAATGACCATAAGCTAGGACAGTGGTCACCCCAGATCCTGGACCATGGCAGCAGGAGTTAGAGATGATATCTACCTTTGCAGCTCAGAGGAACATATCAACCAGAACATATTTCAACCAGAATCTTTGGTGAAGTGAGATCTAGCTCCATTCCTACCCCCTATATACTTATGTCGGCCTATGGAGGCTTGCTTCTTGGTTTTTTAGAACTAGAACACGGAGGTTACAGCACCAGCTCTGGAGCCAGACTGCCTGGATCCAATCCTGGCTCCACTGTTTATTGTGTGACCTTGGGTAAGCTACCTAACATCTTGGACTTCCACTTGCCTCATGTAATACCTCCCTCAGTTGGTGGGGTGGCTCAGGCCTGTAATCCTAGCACTCTGGGAGGCTGAGGCGGGTAGATCCCTCAAAGTCAAGAGTTCGAAACCAGCCTGAGTAAGAGTGAGACCCCATCTCTACTAAAAAATAGAAAAATTAATTGGCCAACTAAAAATATATAGAAAAAATTTTTCTGATCTGATGGCTCAGGAAAAAAAAAGTATGAATTTTAAAAATTAAAAAAAAAAATACATAGAAAAATTAGCCGGGCATGGTAGCGCATACCTGTAGTCCCAGCTACTCAGGAGGCTGAGGCAGTAGGATTGCTTGAGCCCAGGAGTTTGAGGTTGCTGTGAGCTAGGCTGATGCCAAGGCACTCTAGCCCGGGCAACAGAGTGAGACTATATCTCAAAAAAAAAAAAAAAAAAAACAAGACTAGCCTGACAAAGACTGAGACCCTGTCTCTACTAAAAATAGAAAAACTGGCCGGGCGTGGTGGCTCACGCCTATAATCCTCACACTCTGGGAGGCCAAGGCAGGAGGATCATTTGAGCTCAGAAGTTCGAGACCAGCCTAAGCAAGAGCAAGACCCCATCTCTACTAAAAATATAGGAAGAAATTAGCTGGACAACTAAAAAAATATAGATATATATATGTATATATATATATATATAAATTAGCCAGACATGGTGGTATATGGCTGTAGGCCCAGCTACGCGGGAGGCTAAGGCAGGAGGGTCGCTTGAGCCCAGGAGTCTGAGGTTGCTATGAGCTAGGCTGATGCCACGGCACTCTAGCCCAGGCAACAGAGTGAGACTCTGTCTCAAAAAAAAAAAAAAAAATTAAAATAGAAAAATTAGCTGGTTGGTTCCTGGGCCCACGTTAAAAAAAAAAAAAAAAAGAAAAAGAAAAAATAGCCAGGTGTGGTACATGCCTGTATTCCCAGATACTAGGGAGGCTGAGGCAGGAGGATCACTTGAGCCAGGCACTTGAGGTTTCAGTGAGCTATGATGACACCACTGCACTTTGCCCTGGGTGACAGAGTAAGACTTTGTCCCCCTGCACCTCCCAAAAAGTAAAAAAAATGCAGATAACTGGCTTTTCTATAAAAATCAGAATGCTGGCAGGCACAGTAGCTTATTCCTGTAATCCCAGCACTCTGGGAGACTATGGCAGGAGGATCACTTGAGGTCAGGAGTTTGAGACCAGCCTGAGCAAGACTGAGACTCCGTCTCTACTAAAAATAGAAAAATTAGCTGGGCATGGTGGCGCATGCCTGTAGTCCCAGCTACTTGGGAGACTGAGGCAGGAGGATTGCTTGAGCCTAGGAGTTTGAGGCTGCGGTAAGCTACATGACACCACGGCACTCTAGACTGAGTGACAGAGTAAGACTGTCTCAAAAAAAAAAAAAAAATCAGAATGCTGTTCTCAGAGAGGGAACCAGTTGTTCACAGCAGCCTTCAGCTGATCAGCCCCAATCATTCTCTACTGGCTCAGCTGCCAATTGCTGTTGGTTTTCTCAACCAGTAACTTCATTAGCTTATGGTTTTTAGTCACCTGTACACATCTGAGCTTGCACCCCTGGAATACAGTGATGAACAAAACAGACGTGGTCCCTGCCCTCCTTGGGCTCACAAGCAACCTATCCCAGAACACAGTGAAGTGGCTTTCTCTCTAAAAAGGCCCATATCCAGAGAAACCCATAAAAGCTCACGGGGTCGTAGGCAGAGTTACCGAATACATTCAGCCTTGCTACTCCAAGCATGGTCAAAGGACCAGAAGGTCTCCAGGAGCTCCACAGAAATGCAGAACCTCAAGCCTCCCCCAGACCTACCGACTCGGACCCTGCATTCTAACCAGAATGTGTGCGTCTCTCAGGTGTGTGCACCCTGGGTGAGGTCTGAGCAGCACTCCTCTACACCTCAGAGCCCTCCCGGGGGTAGATGAGGCTGTTGACCATGCTGAAGTTGTAGAAGGGGCTGCCGAAGGGGCTGCTCTGGCCCCCGCTGGTGCTGGCAGGGAAAGGGCTGTAGTAGGAAGATCTCTGGCCGCTGCTGTTGCCGGTGCTGTTACTCAGCTGCAAGGCATCTGGCGAGGCCTCCGCCATGGAGGTGGGGGGGAACGTGCCGCTGGAGGGCAGCTGGGCCCCCTGGATTCCTAGGTGGCGGCTGCCAGGGAGAGGTCGCTGGCCATTCCCGCTGCTGCTGACACTCAAGGTGCTGAGACTGCTGAAGAATGTGTTGAGACAAGGGGTGGAGGTGAGCATGGATCCTCCAGGAGAGGAAGCAGTACTCTTGGTGCCCTCAGGAGGCTCTGGGGACTGAGAAGGCCTCAGCAGAGAGGAGGGGCTGTCTCCTTCTGGCTTCCCTGCCACTGCAGAGCCCAATCCTGAGGAGAGCCCTTCTTCTGATTTTGATGTCCCGGAAGCCAGTGTGGAACTGCTGCTGGCCTCAGAGCGGCGCTTTCGCTTCCGACGGAAGTTACCATTGTCAAACATTTTCTCACAGTTTGGATCCAGAGTCCAGTAATTACCTTTCCCTGAGAAGATGAGAAAGAAAGACAAGTTAGGGAAGAACCTATTTTATCCCTGGGAGAGGAGACCCTCATTAAATGAGGACAAAGATGCTTAATCCACTCTGCTGTTTACATTCACTTTTTTTTTTTTTTTTGAGACAGAGTCTCACTCTGTTGCTCAGGCTAGAGTGAGTGCCATGGCGTCAGCCTAGCTCACAGCAACCTCAAACTCCTGGGCTCAAGCAATCCTGCTGCCTCAGTCTCCCGAGTAGCTGGGACTACAGGCATGCGCCACCATGCCCGGCTAATTTTTTCTATATATATTAGTTGGCCAATTAATTTCTTTCTATTTATAGTAGAGATGGGGTCTCGCTCTTGCTCAGGCTGGTTTTGAACTCCTGACCTTGAGTGATCCTCCCGCCTTGGCTTCCCAGAGTGCTTAGGATTACAGGCGTGAGCCACCTTGCCCGGCCCGTTCACTTATTCTAGATCCAAACTGTGTAACCTTGCAAAATCATGTAATTCTGATGTGACCTATACTTGAGCCTCTGTTTCTTTATTTATAAAACAGGGAAAAGAATACTATCCATCTAGAAGATTGACTACAGGGATTAAATGATATTTCATCATAATGGCCAGCACACAGTAAGCAGTGAAAAAACAGTATTTATTATAATTATTATTGGCTGAAAATGCACAACTTCCCACCTCTGAAAAAAAAAAATACCCCACTGGAAAAAGGCAACCTCAAAATCACAAAAATTATTACAGAACAATTGATTGTTTTACCCATGCATTGGAGAGCATATATTTGGAATACAAAAATGTTCCTGCAGTCTACATACATCCCCTCATCTTGGGCAGGACCTACCCCTGCAAATCTTGAAAGCCTTTCTTTTTGTCTACTGGACAAAATGTTGAACACTGGGGTCTCATTTAATGCATGCAAAGCTAGTTTTCTGCTTAGAAAATTTCCCTCACCATGCACACCACAATTGAGGGAGAAAAGCTCTAACTTCTTGGAGGGTTGTATCTCCCAACAGCTGTTTTACATTTTTGGCAAAAACAATCTTTGATGCTTGAAAGTACTATTAAGAACTTACCTTGTAGTGAGTGCTTACATGGGTAACCTCAGCTACTCCTCACAGCTCTATGGAGAGAGGCGGTATTACTGCCTCGCTTTCCACATGGGGAAACTGAAGTGCAGACTGGTTAGTAACTTGCCATATTCACAGTTAGTCATGGTAGAGCCAGGATATAAGCAGGCTGGCTCCAGACTCACCATTTTTTTTTTCTTCTAATTTTTAAAAACTTTTTCAGGACTAATTGATCCGGCAGGTGAGATGTTCCACAGACTCACCATTCTTAACTAACCACTGGCTTAAGCTGCCTCCAGAAACTACCATGCTCTCCCCTGCACCCATTATCTTCACTGAACCACTTTCTGCAAATAGTTGCAGAAAAAAAATTATATCACTACCATTTAAACAATAATACTTGTACCCATCTGGATATTAATATAGTTCCACCTTGGCACCACTACTTTAACAAGAAACTAGCCATAGATCAGTGAACCCATAGGGTAAAGTCCAGAGTTTACATGAAAATTGATGTGATAATCTTGGGTGATTCAAAGGCCAAATCAAAAAGATGCTTCTCTTAGAACTACATGCCCTGCCCCATGTGTTTAACCACTAGCCACATAGCTAGTCTAAATTGAGATGGGGTAAAATACACATGAGATTCTTAAAAAATAATGCAAAGAATCTCATTAGTAATTTTTTATATATTATTTGTTGAAATAATGTTTTTGGTTACTTAACAAATTAATAAAAATGTCACCAATCTCTTTTCACTTTTTCAATGTGGTTACTAGAAAACTTACAATCATCTGTGGTTTGCACTGTATTTCTATTGAAAAGTGCTGCTCTAGAATGACTTCAGGGATGAGCTCATTCTAAGCTTCATATTTACAGAATTTACACAAAATCCTGGATCTCTGTAGTGTGTGACTAAAATAGTTTCGTTTCTCTCTCTCTCTTTTAAAGTTTACCCTACTTGAAGCTATCGTTTCTTTTTCATATCGCAATCCCTTTCCTCTTGTCTTGTCCTGGGCTCCTTCTGAAAACCTCCGGTAGGATTCAGTTTCCCTCTTGTTAAGCATTTCTCCACTTCCACCTCTCAGCGCACGTGGGAGAGGACACTCCACTGTTTCCATAGCCCCTCACGGCAGGAGTTACTAGACCAGAACGAAGCAAATTTGGCATATTCATTTCTAAATTTCTAACCAGTTAAGGTACCAAAACCACAATCTTGCAGGTCCAACCTAAAGCTCTCCCTACCCTTTACCCCTATCTCACGACCTCCGCGCCCCTATCGTCAAATCAAGACACAGCGAGTCTCACGAACCTGACCGAGGAGGAGTGCACCTATGGGTGACCGTCCCGCCGTTCTCACGCTCTCACCGCCTCTCTTGTGAAACGTGATGGGATTCTCGGCTCACCTGAATCCCTTCGTAACCATCCCTTATCAGAAAGCTCACTCGTGTTCTTACTCTCCTAATCTTCCTACTAGACTCTGCCTTCGGCGGCCTGATGAACACCACCAAGGGGTAGCCTTCTGTTGGGGGATACGGACTTTCCCCTTTTTCTCTAACTGGCCTGCCTCTGCGTGTCCCCGGGTATAAGGGACGAGCTCCTCTCTCCCAAGACCCTTGGATACTTCTTTGTCCTCTGGGTTCTCCAAGGTCGGGGTGGCTGTTCCTCCACCTGCTCCCGCCCCCAGCACGAGTGAGAAGACTCCTCGCAGATCTTCGAGCCCCACAGACACCCCAACGCCGGCTCCCCCGCCCCGCTCCCGCCGAGCGCCGCCTGCCTGGCCTGGAAGCACCTGCGCGGCCGCCCTCACCTGGATCGTCCTCGTCGCGGGGCACCTTCTTGAAGCAGTCGTTGAGCGACAGGTTGTGGCGGATAGAGTTCTGCCAGCCGGCCTTGCTGCGCTGGTAGAAGGGGAAGCTGTCGGCCACGAACTGGTAGATGTGGCTGAGCGTGAGCTTGCGCTCGGGCGCGCTCTGGATGGCCATGGCGATGAGCGCGGAGTACGAGTAGGGCGGCCGCACCATCTTCATCAGGTCCTCGCGGCTGGCCATGGACAGCCAGCCCAGCTCGCCCGGCGCCGCGGACCCGGCGGGCGAGGCGGGCGTGGCGGGCGCGGGCTGCGCGAAGGGCCGCTGCGCGCAGCCGAAGGTGCCGGCGGCGGCCGACGGCTGCAGGAAGGGCCCGGCGGCGGCCCCGGGGGGCGGCGGCGGCGGCGGGGCGCCCAGGTACGCGGCGGCGGCGGCGGCGGCGGCGGCCGAGGGCGGGCCCCCCACGCCGGGCCCGTTGAGCCACAGGTAGGGGTTGGCGGCAGCGGCCGGCGGCGCGCCGTAGTCGGCCAGCCCGTAGGGCGCCCTGGAGGCGGGCGGCGCGCCGGGGGCGGCGGCGGCGGCGGGCGGGGGCAGGCCGGGCTGCGAGTACACGCCGAAGTTGTCGCCGCAGTAGAGAGCCATGTCGGAGGCCGGGGGCGGCTGCGGCGCGGCCGCGGCGAGGGGCGAGCGGGGCTGGGCTCGCCGCTCGGGCGAGAGCATCCCTTTGGGGGCCAACCCTGCGGCCCCGCCTCGGCCTTCGCTCGCCGCCCGGCGCTGCGGGCCGGGTCCGCCGGTACTCGCGCGGCGCCGGTGAGCCCGCCTCTTATAACCGTGCCGGCGCGGCTCCTCCCGGGCCGGCCCGGAGCGGGGCGGTGGCGGCGGCCCCGGGCTCCACGCCCCCGCCACGCCCCACCCGCCCGCGCGCCGCTCGGAGCGCGCCCAAATCCGCGCGCCCGCCCCGCCCCGCGCCCGGCCGGGGGCCCGGGAGGCCGGCGCCGCCCGGTGCCAGGGGCCAGCGCCAGCGCCTTCCGAGCCCGCGTGCTATTAACGCAGGAATAAGACGAAGGGACGAGTATTAAAGGCAAGAGTAGACAGCCCGAACCGTCGGGACGGGCCCTAAAAAGTCCGGGAGTTAATTCTGGGTGGCCGGTCAGCCCACCTGCCCAGCCCCTCGTTGGCTTTTCCGCCTCGAGCCTGTGGACCTTTCTCGACCGGGTTGCGGGACCCACGTCCGATCTCAACCGATCGGCTCCCGGTGGAAAACGGCGGACGCGATTGACAGCCCTTTCGGGTATTCGGTGAGAGTGCATTCACCGGCGCCCTCCCTTCGTGTGGCTGGGTCCCCTTTTCCGTGGAAATCGATGTGTACTTTCTCTAGACCAAACTATTAAAGGTGTTCGTTCGCCTTCGGGAAGCGTTTCATCTTATGTCCGGTTCGCGCGGTCTTTTAGTGTGACTCGTTACCTTCGAAAACGAGGGCGAATGTCGCCAGCCGCATTTAAGTAAGCAGCTTCGTGATTAGCATTTCAAAGACGGAAGCTTAAAAGTTTAAAGTAATTTAGACTCTGCCAGAAGCTCTCATTTACGGAGGAAAAAAAAAAAACAAAAAAAAACAAAAAAAAACAATCTCAGCTAACGGGCGAGTGTCTATGACTTGCCCTCTGCTTTTGCTAAGTTTTCGAATGCGTCTCCCTGCCCGGAATAAGACAAAACCAGCGAAATACCGTGGCGACTTCACATTCCACGCAATCGTTTATTGACTCAAAGCAACAACAAGAGAATACTTTATTTTACTACTACAAGTTTTCCTAAATGCGTGCTTAGTAAGTGACAGGTCTGAAGGTCTCACGTAAGCGAGAGGGAGAGAGAGAAACGTTTTCTCTGACCATTTGCCAATTGCGGACCGATAGTTCCAAATACTTAGTCATTCGGACACCCACCCTCCCTGGAGAGATTTATGTTCACGTTAAAGTTAGTTATGTGCTTTTGGGAGAAATTCTTGCCTTCTGGTATCTCACCTCTTAAACAAATAAAATCCAGAGATTATTTAATTAACAAATTTGGGTGCGTTTGTCTTTTCTGGAACCACAAAAGAATTATTGTCAGCATTAAAGCACTGTTTCTATCCAATATCCTGGCAAATGCTGTAGAAAAGAATGATGTGTCTCTTAGTTGTATTTTGGTTCTAGGATCTAAATGTTTTCTTAATTTAAATAAGCATGGTGTTTTTTCTTCTTCTTCCTACATGGCCTAAAATGAAGTTGTTTGATTTTGTTTTGAGGTTTCTCCTGGGATGTTAATAAGGATGACAATTATGACCCAAGAAATTGGAAAGCATTTTTAAATATGTTATTATGCCCCAATTTAATGTGTTCTTAAGTTTAACGATCTAAACTAAAAAGAGAAATTCCAAAAGAGACGTTTGAGACCTAAAGATAGCAATAAATTATGAAAAATTTGAAGCCACCTCCCTTTAGTAATTCATGTCCTTAAGAATATAATTCTTTCTTTTATCTTTTAGCAAATTATTTACCAGTACCTAGTTTGTAGTTTTGCATTTTTCTTTAGAGTCTTAATTCTTAACCTAAGAGCTCCAAATTATTATGAGTGCGAGGCCAAGATTGCAGATTATTGTTCCTTGTTTTTTAGAAGTTCTACCTAGGAGGAATATTTTGTTCCTTAACTGTAAGTTATCTTTCGCGGACCTTAGGTTTTATTTAAAAATGGCAGAGCCACCTAGCGACTCTTTGCCTATGTTACAACATGCATCTCCAGAGGTATCTGTGGGGTGGACAACCCCCTCTAGGGGTTTGGAAGTTACATTTCCTCATCTTAATCACATTTTATGTAAACTTAAAATTATTGTTGTTCATGGCATGGGTTATTGAATGTCAAAATTAAAATAATGATTTTTAATCCCTGTGGTTTTTTTTTTTTTTTTTTTTTTTTTGAGACAGAGTCTCACTTTATTGCCCAGGCTAGAGTGAGTGCCATGGCGTCAGCCTAGCTCACAGCAACCTCAAACTCCTGGGCTCAAGCAATCCTGCTGCCTCAGCCTCCCAAGTAGCTGGGACTACAGGCATGCGCCACCATGCCCGGCTAATTTTTTCTATATATATTAGTTGGCCAATTAATTTCTTTCTATTTTTATAGTAGATATGGGGTCTCGCTCTTGCTCAGGCTGGTCTCGAACTCCTGAGCTCAAATGATCCGCCCACCTCGGCCTCCCAGAGAGCTAGGATTACAGGCTTGAGCCACCGCGCCCGGCCCCCTGTGGTTTTTTTAAAATTAAGCAAAGTTAAAATAATTTGATGAACTTAAAAAAAACGGATAAAAATTTGGCTTTATTTTATTTTTTTGAAACAGAGTTTCACTTTGGTGCCCAGGCTAGAGTGAGTGCCAAGGCGTTAGCCTAGCTCACAGCAATCTCAATCTGCTGGGCTCAAGCGATCCTACTGCCTCAGCCTCCAGAGTAGCTGGGACTATAGGCATGTGCCACCATGCCCAGCTAATTTTTTGTATATATATTTTTAGTTGGTCAGTTAATTTCTTTCTATTTTTAGTAGAGAAGGGGTCTCGCTCAGGCTGGTTTCGAACTCCTGACCTTGAGCGATCCACACGCCTTGGCCTCCCAGAGTGCTAGGGTTACAGGCTTGAGCCACCTTGCCTGGCCAAAATTTGACTTTAAATGCAAGTTCTCTGTAATAATGTTTTGTAAAATTTCCTTTTCACAAGATGATATAATTAAGGCAATTAATGCACCTTTGCCAGTGTGAAATAAAAATGGACAGTTTCGGGCCCAGCGCTGTGGCTCCTGTCTGTAATCCTAGCACTCTGGGAGGCCAAGTCTGGAAGATCCTTTGACCTCAGGGATTCGAGACCAGCCTGAGCAAGAGCAAGAGCCCATCTCTACTAAAAATAGAAAGAAATTATCTGGACAACTAAAAATATACAGAAAAAATTAGCCAGGCACGGTGGTGCATGCCTGTAGTCCCAGCTACTAGGGAGGGTAGGGCAGTAGGATCGCTTGAGTCCAGGAGTTTGAGGTTGCTGTCAGCTAGGCTGATACCATGGCACTCTAGCCTGGGCAACAGAATGAGACTCTGTCTCAAAAAATACCCAAAAAAACAAAACAAACAGAAAAACAACAAAAATATTAATTAGGCCGGGCGCGGTGGCTCAAGCCTGTAATCCTAGCTCTCTGGGAGGCCGAGGTGGGTGGATCGTTTGAGCTCAGGAGTTCGAGACCAGCCTGAGCAAGAGTGAGACCCCATCTCTACTATAAATAGAAAGAAATTAATTGGCCAACTAATATATATAGAAAAAATTAGCCGGGCATGGTGGCACATGCCTGTAGTCCCAGCTACTCGGGAGGCTGAGGCAGCAGGATCACTTGAGCCCAGGAGTTTGAGGTTGCTGTGAGCTAGGCTGACGCCACGGCACTCACTCTAGCCTGGGCAATAAAGTGAGACTTTGTCTCAAAAAAAAAAAAAAATTAATTAATTTATTGTTTTTGTGAGGAAAGGATGTTTAAGAAAATACATTGAGACAACTGGAGCCAGACATACTACCTGACTCCTTGCTGGCTGTTATTTTTTTCCACCGTCTGGCCACTTCTTCCATTCTCATTGTAGGGTTGGTGGTGTCATTAGAAATGGACAAACTGGAGAGCTTCTGTCCTTTTCCCAGGCCATCGGTACCTCAAAGGCTGTGACTTATGAACTGAAACACAACTCAGAGGGACCGTTCAGTTTTACAGTGTTACTGACTGTAAGCGTTGGTGGGAAACTAAGGCAGTTCTTTTCTCCCTGAGAAAATGCGGCATTTGTCTTCAGTTCCATGAATCTCTTTTCCTTGTAAGCCTTTCATGTTGACAGTAGCCAAATTCCACTTCTGGTCACCCCACTCAGCCACCTTGGAGTCACAAATACAGAGTGGGGCAAAAATCAAACCCAGGGAGGCTCAGAAGTGGGGCGTAGCCCAGAGACCACCCAGCCACAAACCAGCTGACCCCGAGACCCATGCCCCTTTTCCTAAGGCAAACATTAGGCATAGGAAGTCCAGCAAAAAAAAAATGAATTCTGAGGATTCTAGAGGACTAAGCATCTGAGCATTCCACAGAAGTTCCATGTACTTAAATTCAGAAAAATAAGAGAAAAAGTTATTAGCCCAAATGGTGGTACTCTAGCAATTCCTTTGACTGGGCAAAGGTTATTGATCTGTGACTCCTCAGCTTGGACCTGAAGCCCCTGCGCTGGCATCGCTCTCTCCCCCAAGTCTCTGGAATGCTTCCTGGCCTCTGGCTCTCGCTGATTAGCTCCATTCTTGAGCTTCCTCACATAGCTTCTCACGCTCTTCCTTCTGCTCCAGACCAGCCTCCCTGGGAGTCTTCAGCTCTCCTCAGAGGACTGAGGACATGCCTTGCAGCGTTTCCCCGCAGGACTGGATCTTGGCTCCGTCAGGATCCTCCCAAGGTGTCCTCCCCGGAGGCGATGTCTACTGAAGGCTGCAGGCTTTCCCCTTACTCCTCCCAGTCTGGGCAGGAGCCAATTGGTATCCTCTTTGCTCACCATGGCCCCTGCCTACCGTGCTTTCTTCCCTACCTCCCCCGCCCCTTATTGAGAAACTCCTTCAAGTCTTTCAGCTGTTCTTATCTTCCTCCTTCTTCATGAGACTCCACCCTGTGTCCGTGGTCTTCCCGTCTCCCCCAAGCCCTGCCATCATGCTGGGGGAGACAGGAAGACTTATCCAATGCCCTGGTCCCCGATTTTCAGTAACCAACTCCTCCTCCCCAGTCAGCCACCCACTATTCCGGTTTTCTGCGAGAATGGAGGACCGTGTCTCTTATTGCTCACATTTTTTTTTTGGAACTGACAATTATGAAACATATACTATGTACCTGACATTGTGCTGAGCCTCTTACATGCATTATCCTATTTTATTCTCATAGCAATCCGGTGGAGTAAGAACTCTTATTATGGCCAGGTTTGGTGGCTCACGCCTGTAATGCTAGCATGAGGCCAAGGCGGGTGGATTGCTTAAGGTCAGCAGTTGGAGACTAGCCTAAGCAAGAGTGAGACCCTGTCTCTACTAAAAATAGAAAGAAATTAGCCAAACAACTAAAAATAGAAAAAAAAAAATTAGCCAGGCATGGTGGTGTGTGCCTATAGTCCCAGCTACCTGGGAGGCTGAGGTAGAAGGATCGCTTGAGCCCAGGAATTTGAGGTTGCTGTGAGCTAGGCTGATGCCACTGCACTCTACCAGGGCAACAGAGTGAGACTGTCTCAAAAAATAAATAAATAAATGTACACATATGGTATCCATGTTATTCAAATGGCTCTGTATCTTACACTTTCATTAATATACTTTGGAGAGCTTTCCAAAACAGCCCATGTCTACCCCATTTTGTCTACTTGATATCCCTTCATGGGATTTCAGGGGTAACCCGCCCATGTGGCCATGTGTGGGTGGTTTTCGGCCAGTGTCCGTTCTATTTTGTTAGTGTCCCTCCATACCTGTTAGGCAGTGTTTTGGATTTAACCTATTTTTGATGGATTTTTGGGTTATTTCCTTTTTTAAAAAAAAAAATGTTTTAATTTACTTAGGATACTAAATTCCTAGCTAAGATTTGCCGGGTCAAAGAGCAGGTACCTTTCAATGTTTGATTCTCAGAAATTGCCCTGCCAGAAGGTGCCGAGTTCACGCCCACAGTGGGTTCACTGTGGGTGCCTATTTCCCATCATCTTTGCTAGCACGGGATATGTTCCTCTTATGATTTTTGCCAATAGTAAAAGCACAAAAGGATATCTCAGAAATGTTGTGGTTTGATTTTCTTTATGAATAAGTTTAAGTGTCCAGTCATACAGCATTTAAATTCCATTTTTGTGTGTGAACTACCTGTTCTGATCTTTTGCCCATTTTTAAAGTTGTGCATCTTTTTAAAAAATTGTTGTGTATGTGCTCTTTACAATCAAGCATATTAACTTTTTTGCTTTGAGGTATTGCGAATCATGGTTTCTTTGTTAAAACTGCCCCTTGTCTTGGTGTCTGTGATAACACACTGTCTGGGTTTTCTTTCTTTCTCTTCTGCATCTTCCTCGAGGATGTCCCTTTCTCATCTCATCTTTTGAACATTGTTTTTTCCCCTCTGGTTCCTAACCTCACTCTCTTTCTTTCACTCTAGACATTTTTCATGGGGTGCCACAACCATTTCTTTGGCTTTAATAATTATAGTGGACACGGTTTGCTATAGTTGTTGCTGCCTGCTTAATGACTCGATAAGGAAACACTCTTCCATTATCCCCTATTCATGAGATTTACGTGGGATTAGCCATTGGGTGGGGCAGGCTGGAGATTCAGACTTGGCCCTTGCCAGTGTGACTTTTCTCTACAACAGTGATTTGTTTGAGGTGGCTGAGTGGAATTACCTATTTTGAGATAGGTAATTCAAGGTATTCCTCAGGACTTCCACTGGAATTATCAGCAAAAAGTTCCTTTCTTCACAGGAAGTGGTTACTGTACATAGGTTGTAGTCCTGAAATAACATCTTTGATACTATGAGAGAGAGCCTACCCGAGAATGCAGAGAACACCAAGAAAATCTGAGTGACAGAATAGAAATAGAGACATATCCTGAGTTCAGGATATGTCCGGACTTTTTATTTATTTATTTATTTATTAGAGATGAGGTCTCACTCTGCTGCCCAGGGTGGATTGCAGAGGCGCAATCATAGCTCACCGTAACCTCGAACTCCTGGGCTCAAGCGATCCTCCCACCTCAACCTTCAGAGTAGCTGGGACTACAGCCATGTGCCACCAAGCCTGGCTAATGTTTTTATTTTTGTACAGCTGGGGCCTCACTATCTTGCCCAGTCTAGTCTCAAACTCCTGGCTTTAAGGATCTTCCTGCCTCAGCTTCCTAAGGTGCTGAGATTATAGGCATAAGCCACTGCACCCAGCTGGACCCAAGATTTGAATCCTTTCATCCAGGATCCTCCTTCAGTGCCTTGAACTTCCTGGTTTCATTGGCCAACACATTTCTTTTTTGGCTTAATAAATTAGAGTGGGATTATTGGCTCAGGGTGTCCTCCCAAAATTCCAATGTTGGGTCTTGACCCCGGTACCTCAGAGGTGACTGTGTTTGGAGGCAGAGTTTTTAAAAAAGTAATTAAAGTAAAATGAGGACATTAGGATAGACCCTAATCCAATATGACTATTATCGTTATAAGAAGAGGAAATTTGGATGCAGACAGAAGACCACGTGGAGACAGGGGAAGAACACAGCCATCTGCAAGCCAGGGAGAGCCCCTCAGGGGAAAGCAGCCCTGCCGGCCGCACCTTCATCATGGACCTCTAGCCTCCAGAACTATGAGGAAGTAAATTTCTGTCCTTTAAGCCTCCCAGTCTGTGGTACTTTGTTATGTTAGCCCTAGCAAATTATTGTAGGTGAGTGACTCTAATCCAGAGTTCTCACGTGAGCTCCTGTCGGAACCAACTGTTGGACATTTCCACTTCATTGTCTTCCAAATCATCTCAGATACAATATGGATGAGCACGTCATCATAATTCTCTTAAAACCTGCTTTTCTTCATATGTTCCTGATCTCTGAAGGGCCTCCCTGTTGACTCAGTTATTAATATCTAAGCCAGGGACTTCAGGGTCTTCTACATCAGTGACCGAGTCAGGACACGATAGCCCTTTACTGTCTTTGTTCTGCTGGAGACATTCAGCCCACCCTCATCTTCCTCCTTGATCTTGGCAATCGGCTCCTCCATACCCTCCCTGCCTCCTTGAGCTCCTTCCATTCCTCTCTCCACACTGCCCTCTTCATGATCTCCTGTCATGACACTCCCATGTTTTCAGATTGTAAGTGGCTCCCAGTGCTCTCGGGATAAAGTTGAGACTCCACAGTATGATGCGCGTGGTCCTGGGAGAGCAGCTCATTTCCTTAGCCAGTCTTGTCCTGGCTCCGTGCTGGCTTCACACTCTCCTAAAGCTCAGTGTTTCCCCAAACCCAGTCTTTCTGATATCCCCTTCATGATTTTTGCTGATTCTCAATATCACTTATGTGCTACTAACTCTTACTGCTTTCTTTTAATTGATTCAACTTTTATTTTTTTATTTCGTATTTATTTATTTTGAGACAGAGTCTTACTGTGTTGCCTGGGCTAGAGTGCAGTGGTATCATCACAGCTCACAGCAACCTCAAACTCCTGTGCTCAAGAGATCCTCCTGCCTCAGCCTCCAGGAGTAGCTGGGACTACAGGTGTGCACCTCCACACCCAGATAATTTTTCTAGTTTTTGTAGACATGGGTTCTCGCTCTTGCTCAAGCTTGTCTTGAATTCCTGGCCTCAAGCAATCCTCCTGCCTCAGCCTCCCAAAGTGCTAGGATTACAGGCATGAGCCACGTGTCCAGCCCTGATTCAGTTTCTAAACTTAAATTCCATTTTTTGAGAAGGAAACCATATAGCACTACTGTAAATTAAAAAACAAAAGCAAAAAAAAAAAAAAAAGAAAGAAACACTTGTAACAAATAGAAGGTAAACAATTTAAATAGATAATTAACATTACTAGTATTTATATAATGTTGTTAAACAGTCTTTATATAATGTTGTTAAATTTCACAAAAATTTTAAAGCATAAATAATATATACAAGTTACAATAAATTTAACTGATTAATCAAGATCCAAACTTATTGAATATTTTTCAATAAGAATAGATCTATTATGATCAGTTTGGTAATAAAGGGATTTGACACTTCTTATTTTATTTTTGTTGTGAAGGTACAGCCTCATTCTGTCCAACCTATGCTTTGACTTGTGATTATCTTTCAGATTTTTTTTAGAGGAATTTTTGTGAAAACATGAATAAGTCAAAAATTTATATTATTTTCAAATATGAGTTCTGTCATGGAATCAATGCAGCTCAAACAGCTCAAAGTATCAATGAAGTATTTGGGAAGGATGTGGCTAGTGAACACACAGTATGTGGATGGTTCCATTCTGTTGATTTTAATCTTGAAAATGAGCCACATGGGCAACCTGAGACCAAGGTGGATAATGATGAGCTGAAAGCTGTAGTGTAAGCAAATCCATCTTGACCTACGTGTGAATTAGCAGCAGGTTTGATGTTACTATTCCAACAATGTTGGGCCATATGAAACAAATGAGCAAGGTAAAGAAGCTGGATAGATGGGTTCTGCATGAATTAAATGAGCGTCAGAAGAGAAATCGTCTCAAAGCTTGCCTTTCTTTGCTGTCACAACATAAAGGCAAACCATTTCTACACTGTATTGTTATGTATGGTGAAAAATG
This sequence comes from Mirza zaza, assembly GCA_008750895.1. Lineage (NCBI taxonomy): Eukaryota > Metazoa > Chordata > Mammalia > Primates > Cheirogaleidae > Mirza > Mirza zaza. The sequence continues at coordinate 256,329 of VSMD01007504.1, read as the reverse complement.
GATTGTTTCTGAAAATAGCAAGCATTCGGCAAAATGGTTGGATAAAGATGAAGTGCCAAAACACAGTCCAAAACCAAATATTCATCAAAAAAAGCTAATGGTGTCTGTTTGGTGGTCCAGAGCTGGTATTATCCACTACAGCTTCATAAAACCTGGTCAGTCGATTACAGTGGATGTCTACTGCAACAAGTTGGATGAAATGATGAGGATGCTTATGATTAAGCAGCGAGATTGGTCAATAGAGAGAGGGCAATTCTCTTGCAAGACAATGCTCGATCTCGTGTTGCACAAAGCTGCTCAAACTACAGAGGCTGGACTTGGAAACTCTCTGTCATATACCACATTCACCAGACCTTGCACCAACTGACTCCCATTTCTTCCAGGCTTTGAACCACTTCTTGCAAGGAAAAATATTCAATTCTCAACAAGCTGTGGAAAATGCCTTTTGCACTTTTGCAATTTCGTCACCACTAGCTCTCCAGGCTTCTTTGCTGCTGATGTAAACAAACTACTGTTAAGATGGCAAAACTGTCGAGAGTTTAGGTGTGTATTTTGATTAATTGTACTGCTTCTTGTTTCAGATACAATAAACTACACTTATGATTCGAAATTGGACATTTCATATTTAATGACCTAATAACTACTCTCCTGGCTTTTGCATTCAGCAACCAACTTGAAGGTGCATCTGTTAATTGGGGATAATGATATTTACCCTAAAAGGTTGTTGTCAGAATCAAATGCAATTTTACATGTAAAGCACTTATGCTTACTGACATGTAGTAAGTGCTCAGTAAATGTTAGATTTTTTTTTAGTAGGAATTCAACCACTGCTGATATAAAAATAAACACTACTGGTGTTCATTTGAGCTCAATTTAGAAGGGCAGTAGGATGTCAAGTGCTAGGGAGAGGCTGGGTTCCTCCAGGCACGTCTGCATTGTACTGTGCCTTCAGGAATTAAAAGAATTTGATCATGTGATGCAGCAAGTATTCCAGCAAGTGCAAAGGATTGAAGGTGAGAGAGGTGATGCTCTAAGTGGCTGGTCTGGGAGGTAGAGGATGAGACTGTGGGGGGAGCAGGGGGGGTATTAAAGATTAATTAAAGCAGAAGGTTGAGGGTACCAGTGGGCCCAGATTAGTTAGGTTCCTGTATCCCATTCCAACAATTTAGGCTTTTTCCTTGTAGATAGTAGAATGTCTAGTGATTTTTCCCAGCTAATAAGCAAAATATGAGACATCATCTCTGTGCTTTAAGAAATTGTATAAATGGGCCAGGCACGGTGGCTTACGCCTGTAATCCTAGCACTCTGGGAGGCCGAGGCAGGCGGATTGCTCGAGGTCAGGAGTTCAAAACCAGCCTGAGCAAGAGCAAGACCCCGTCTCTACTGAAACTAGAAAGAAACTAATTGGCCAACTAAAAATATATAGAAAAAATTAGCCGGGCATGGTGACGCATGCCTGTAGTCCCAGCTACTCGGGAGGCTGAGGCAGGAGGATTACTTGAGCCCAGGAGTTTGAGGTTGCTGTGAGCTAGGCTGATGCCACAGCACTCACTGTAGCCTGGACAACAAAGTGAGACTCTGTCTCAAAAAAAAAAAAAAAGAAAAGAAATTGCATAAACGTAAAAGACCCACTATTCAATTTAATGTTCAATGCTATACCCAAAGGAAGCCACAGTAATCAGGGCGAAACTTGGGGAAGGGCCCAGAAAACAGGACAGCTTCCTACTGGACAAACAACATTGAACACTTTGCTGAAAATAGCTGCAAGACAGAGGACAAGGGGACAAAGAAAAGACCGACGCAGATGCGTGGGTGGAGTTTGGCTAACTTTTATTCCATAAATGTTTGCTTCAAGAAGCCATCTGCAGTAATCCTTAGAATCTGTGGTGAATTTATGAAGATACTATCCAAAAAGGAATAGAGAAAAGATTTCTTGTCCTTGACTACTGTCTCGGGGCAATACTTCATGAAAAGCTCTTACCAACCCTGCCAAGTGTTTATTCATGCCCTGCAAAATATTCTCAGCAAGTATTTCAGGGCCCTTTATGAATGCAGGTGATATCTATTGGCATATTGAGTATGCCAGACTCTGACTGGCTTCGGGCATAGATGGTAAACAGTGAGCTTCAGACAAAGAGCAGGTTCTCATTCCACATGGCCCAGGGGACCAAGGAACACGGTGGGCCAGGCCACCCCAGCCCAGGCTTCCCCAAGGTCACTTTATCATGCCTGGAAAAATTGAAATAAGCTTGTCTCGTGAGGGCAAATTAGGCTTTTAAATGAGCAAAACTTATCTACAAGATATGCTAATTTGCAAATCCTCACCCAGGCATGCACAAGAGATCTCTATGAAGATAGTTTTCTAAAAATAAAATAAAATAAAAATCAACAACAACAATAATAATAAAACATAGTTTTCTTCTAGGAAGACTGAATTCTTACAGGCAGGTGTGCAGCTTTAGAATGAAGAAGTCCCTCACTGCCCAACGCTTCACAAAGTTGAGGAAATGTTAAGAATTCGGTGACCTGCACTTAAGATAATTGACAATATTACCAGCCATCTGGAATCTTTGTGCCTATCTTCTGTGGCCAAGACTTTCCTGATGTACACATCAATGTGTAGTCTTGATTCTGCGCAGCAGCCTGAATGAAGGTCAGGGCGTCTGTCTGTTTTCCTATTGAACCAGGCATGACCATAGCACCCACCACGCTTTTCCCAAAACATTGCTCCCAAGCCTGGTCTTGGTTTGTCATGAATAAATTAATAAGTTAAAAAAAGTTCTCTTCTTCAGATGTATGAATTGACAGGTCAAGATATAATCATGGTCTCAATTTAGCCTATGTCTGACAAACACACTAAGATGAACCGATTGTTTTTTTATCAGTGGCTTCATCAATTTGCTGGCTTCTATTATATATAAAAGATTTGTAGGCTGGGTGCAGTGGCTCCCGCCTGTAATCCTAGCACTCTGGGAGGCAGAGGTGGGCAGATTGCTCAAGGTTAGGAGTTTGAAACCAGCCTGAGCAAGAGCGAGACCCCGTCTCTACTAAAAATAGAAAGAAATTAATTGGCCAACTAATATATATAGAAAAAAATTAGCCGGGCATGGTGGCACATGCCTGTAGTCCCAGCTACTTGGGAGGCTGAGGCAGCAGGATTGCTTGAGCCCAGGAGTTTGAGGTTGCTGTGAGCTAGGCTGACGCCACGGCACTCACTCTAGCCTGGGCAACAAAGTGAGACTCTGTCTCAAAANGAGCCCAGGAGTTTGAGGTTGCTGTGAGCTAGGCTGACGCCACGGCACTCACTCTAGCCTGGGCAACAAAGTGAGACTCTGTCTCAAAAAAAAAAAAAAAGATTTGTATACATATCAGATGTATTTTATTGACTTCCCACATCTTTTCTTTTCTTTTTTTAAATCATATTCTTTTTTTTTTTTGAGACAGAGTCTCACTTTGTTGCCCAGGCTAGAGTGAGTGCCGTGGCATCAGCCTAGCTCACAGCAACCTCAAACTCCTGGGCTCAAGCAATCCTCCTTCCTCAGCCTCCCGAGTAGCTGGGACTACAGGCATGTGCCACCATGCACGGCTAATTTTTTTTTCTATATATTTTTAGTTGGCCAATTAATTTCTTTCTACTTATAGGAGAGACGGAGTCTTGCTCTTGCTCAGGCTGGTTTCGAACTCCTGACCTTGAGTGATCCACCTGCCTTGGCCTCCCAGAGTGCTAGGATTACAGGCGTGAGCCACCGCGCCCGACTCCCACATCTTTTCTTAACCAACCTTCAACTGAACCCAGCTCATTCTTCTAATCTCAGTTCTCACAGCCTTTCATATATTTTTAAAAATTTAATAATTTAATTTAACTTTTCAAGACAAGGTCTCACTTTGTCATCTGGGCTAGAGTGCAGTGGTGCAATCATAGCTCACTGCAACCTCAAACTCCTAGACTCAAGTAATCCTTCTGCCTTGGCCTCCCAGAGTGCTAGGATTATAAACATGACCCACTGCACTGATGCTCGGCCTGCCTTTCATATCATAGGCACCTCATTGATGTTTTTTGATGGTAATGATGATAACTGTGATGATGATGACAATGATAATAATGTTGGTGACATCCTTGACTCTTCTAGCTGCTTCCTGACTCTAGATCTACTTGGTTCTACCCCACCCAGCCAGGGCTGAGATTGGAGAAGCTGGAATGATCTAACTTTCCAACCAGTGCTTCCCTGTCCTATGGTGGAGTCTGCATTGTTAAAAATGCAGATTCCTTGGTTCCACCCAAGATTCCAAATCTCCTAAGACTAGAAAGTATGACCCTCTAGGGTGGGATGCCTGCAGGCTGTGTGCTGTTTAACCTCCACCTCCCCTCTGTGGAAGTGACTCTGACACTGTCGAGTGTGGGAGCATAATCGACTATTTAAAACTGTAAAAATGATGGGAAATTGTTGCTTTACAGACACATAAACGATTAAGCAATGATTCCAAGGCTGGGGAGATCTGAGAGGGGCATCAGAACCAATCACACTACAGGGGTCCTGCTCCCTGCCTCCCTTTGGAGAGCCCTGGAGAGCTGCGACCTGCAGGAATGTGCCCATGGCATCCCTCAGATGTGTAGGGATGGAGGGGGACAGCTGAGAGCCATGCTAAGGAGCAAGATGTGGAAATATCAAAGAGCACTTCATATGAATGCGTTATTCTATATTTTGAAAAAAAAAGAAGGGCAGTTTTAGGTAAAAGGAAAACTAATCTCAGATAGAATGTTGGAAGGTGAAAATGGAGTGAACTTGAATTTGGAGAACACATATTCATCCTGGGATGCGAGTTAGATCTGCCCTTCTACGGTAGAGCCTCCCAGGAACTGCCAACCAAGGGCCTTAGCAGAAGCATTTCTGGCAATACAGCAATATGTTCCAGATCTCTGGTTTCTGAAGTCGGAAAGACTTGGGTTCACTTGTCATCTGCACTACTTATTAACCTTAGGGGTCAGTACCATCAGCTAGGGAATTACTTAAATCTCTGAATCTTGATTTTTTTTTTCTTTGCTTTTTTTTGCTACAGAGTCTCACTCTGTGGCACAGGTGAGTGCCATGGCGTCAGCCTAGCTCACAGCAACCTCAAACTCCTGGGCTCAAGCGATCCTTCTGCTTCAGCCACCTGAGTGGCTGGGACTACAGGTGCACATGACCATGCCTGGGTAATTTTTTCTATTTTTAGTAGAGACGGGGTCTTGCTTTTGTTCAGGCTGGTCTCAAACTCCTGAGCTCAAAGGATCTGGCCCCCTTGGCCTCCCAGAGTGCTAGGATTAGAGGCTTAAGCCACCACACCTGGCCTGACTTTTTGTTATGCATTTACAGGAATCTTTGCATTAGCCCTGTGATAGGCAAATTAATTGTATAGCCTCTCTAAGCCTCAGTTTTCTCATCTGGAGAATAAGAACAATAATGCTCAGAATAATAGTAATTAATAGTAATCGTAATTAATAGTAATTGCTAACTCGTGTTGGCCACTCTCTGTAGGAACTTTTCTATGTAATTATCTGATTTCAGGGCTGCTGGTTCACCTGGCATCTTTAGGCGAATTAAAAAGGCACCCCAGGGCTGGGTGTGGTGGCTCATAATCCGAGCACTCTGGGAGGCTGAAGCAGGAGGATTGCTCAAGGTCAGGAGTTCGAAACCAGCCTGAGCAAGAGGAGACCTCCCCCCCATCTCTACTAAAAATAGAAAGAAATTAATTGGCCAACTAAAAATATATAGAAAAAATTAGCCGGGCATGGTGGTGCATGCCTGTAGTCCCAGCTACTCGGGAGGCTGAGGCAGAAGGTTGCTTGAGCCCAGGAGTTTGAGGTTGCTGTGAGCTAGGCTGACACCACGGCACTCTAGCCCAGGCAACACAGTGAGACTGTCTAAAAAAAAAAAAAAAAAAAAAAAAAAAGGCACCCCTTCCTCAGCTTGGCACCACCCTACAGTAAGTAGGGCACTGGGCTTGGAGAGTGGGCACTAGATTTCTGCCCTATGTGTTGCCATAGTATATTAATAGTTTGCCCTTGTCTAGGCACAACCTGCCCAACTGTTCATAGCAGCCGTGTCTCATTTAATTTTCATAAACAATCTTGTGAGAAGGTACTATTATCCTCATGTTAGGTCACTTTCACAGGGCAACGTAGTGAATTCAGAGCATATAATTAATCACTGTGCTATATATATAGTACCTGCCACAAAGGGTTGTAGTTAGTATTAATCAAGACAGTCCTCATAAAGCAGAACACCAGGTAGCACATACTTAATAAAATACAAGGGATATTAGCTTTTAGTCTGTCATGTGTTGCAAGTATTATTTTTCAGTTTTGTTTTTTGTCATTTGATTTTGTTTGTGGTTTTTGCTAACCTGCATTTTTTTTTAAGAGATGAGGTCTCACTGTGTAGTCCAAGCTGGAGTGCAGTGGCTATTCACAGTGTGATCGTTGTGCACTGTAGCACTCAAACTCCTGGGCTCAAGCGATCCTCCTGCCTCAGCCTCCAGAGTAGCTGGGTCTATAGGCAAGCACCACCGTGCCTGGCTCAACCGATGAAATTTTTATGTAATCAAACTTCTTTATCTTTTTCTCTTTTTGCCTTCCAGGGCAGAGGGGGCTGGTGGGAAATGCCTGCTCTGGTCTGGTGTCGGGATTGAGGCTTCTGTCCCCTTAGAAGAGGCACGGACACTTAAAAAATGATTGCTGAATTAATGAAATGTTACATGTCAGAATTTTCCTAGTCTTTTCTGGGAAATAAAAGCACTAGTTCCCTGACTTAATTCATATTTCTGTAATGAAGCTAAATCCTTTGTCGTAGACTTATTTAGAAAATTTGCTATTTACTCTAAAAGTGACACTGACATTTTAAGGAAAATCTATATTGGGATGGTGGCAAAACAAAGGAATCAGGATGCCCTCCTTTCCTTATTGTCAGTACACTTTTTGGTGTTACTATTGACATTTGACAAGTGGCCTAGTCAAGTGGCCAGTATAGCATATTGACTATCTAAATTAAAGTGCTGAGGTACTGTTTTATTTTGGATAGATGTGATCTAATGTGACAGATATCTAATGTGTGTATCTATTGATCAATGAAGAATTTTGGCATTTATTCAATTTGGTACATTAGAGCACTTTACAATACACCATCTTCCTGCTTGCTCTTTAGGTTTTCTCCTACTAAATGGTCTGGGTGAAAGAAACACACACACACACACACACACACACACACACACACACACACACCAGAATGGATGAGTCAGCAGTTCTTCCTTCTAGTCCTCAGTCTGTTCCATTGCATAATCAATGCACCATCGGCTCTTGCAAAAATTAATAGAAGAGCAAGATGTGATTCTAACTTTCCTATATGAATGCCCCTGCTAGATTTTATTGCTTGAAATTAGTCCATTTTTATTGTTAATATTCTTTACCAACAGTACTTGGAGGAAAGTCATTTGAAAATAAGACTTATGATATTCGTTCTATCTGGTGACATTTTTGTACTGTTTGTTGAGTAGTAAGTCTCTGGCAAAACATTTTGAGAGGCAGCCACTTCAAAATAGGCAAAGTTCTCCCCACGACCAACCATGTGAAAATGTATCTCAGTGTCTCTGTATTTTCAAATCTTGTCTGGCAAAAGCATTAGATCTGAAAAGAGAAATAATTTCAAGTTTAAAGAAAGCATTGGGCAAAGACCAGGAGCACCCAGGCTAGCAGCACCAGCCTCAGGCGATTTGCACATGAAAAGCGTCTTTCCACTGGCAGTTCTCTGCATTTCCAAAACTCCGAAGTCAGGGGCTTAGCTCTAGACTTGAACGAAGAACTGAGACATTTCCCACTGGCCTCTTCACAAAGAGAAGAGGAACCGTAGCATTAGCCCAACGCCTTTGTCAGGTGTGTTTTCTCTATTGTTCACCAAATGTTGAGGATTTAGATGAGGGGCTCGGAGTGGCAATTTTTTTTTTTTTTTTGTGATTCTTTCTAAACCAGAAGAGACACTTTTCTTGGAGAGCTGTGGAAAGGAATGCAGACTGCCGAGTGCTATAGGAAACTGGTTTCCAAACACCTGGCGTGTGTGTGTGTGTGTGTGTGTGTGTGTGTGTGTGTGTGTGTGTGTCTCATCCATGCTTCAGAACAGCTGACTTCTGCTTCCTCAAAGCCAACTCCCCAGCCCAGCCCCTGCCCCTTCCCTTTCACATGGTTATTCCTCTGGCCCCCACAGCCTTGTCTTTTTGTCTTAGGAAAGAAAGGAGTCCTACCACCCACAGCTGTGGAGGACATGCAGTCCCTACATTCATGTGAAGGGGAAGCTCTGCCGCCCCCGCCCCCACCGGTGAGGATCCTGTCAGGGGAGAGTTAGATTTTCAAAATGATCTGTGCCTAGCCTCTCAACTGACATGGTCTGCAGTTGTGACTGTTTATGCAAATGTGGGCCCTGAGCTTCTGGGGTGTTAGTTACCTGTAGTCTCTTTGGCACAGTTGTTGGTTATCCTTCAGCACCTTTGAGAAAGCCCCTGTAGAAATACAAGGAATGGAAGCTTGTTCCTCTGACCGTGCCTGCTTGCCATTTACTGGTCAATTTACTCCCTCAGAAATCCTGTGAGCCAGATACAAATGGCTGTATTACACAATGTATAATTTTAAATTTTAAAAATGGGTAGGATCTAGGGAATTTTCCCCTGCAGTTTGGAGTTGGTGGGCCAGGCACTCAAATAAATCCCCTGCGTGTCTGGCTTCTCGGTAAACTCTAAGAACTGGTAGCTGCCAATAGGCTGCTCAGAGATTTAAGGCTGCGTAAAAGGGTTTTGAACGCCTCAAAAACAAAACTGGTTCTGTGAGCAGTGTGCAAAGGATGAGAAGCAGTCCTGCCGCAGAGAGGGAGAACAAGGAAGCAAGATAACATCAGCCCGGGCATCTCTGCTCTGTCCGCAATGTGCAAACACCTCGGTGCTTGGGGCCTTGTTTTATGTGCCTTGCAAAGTCCCACTTCCCACATCGCAAGAGATGCCCGGTGCCTGGGCAGCAGTCCTGGGTGGTGACCGTTCACCATGGGAGGACTTCTTTCCATGATGGTCATGGTGACTGCCGTGCAGTGAAGTCCTGGAGGATGGGGGCTGTGACACAGTCGGTCACTGCTGTGTCCCTGCTCTAACACTGAGCCTAATACGTCATCGGCCAGTGGGGATTGCTTTTGTGATATCCTTGCTGCTGTGCTCCATATTAATCAGTCAGAGGGCCTGATGACACTGTGCCACCTCAGGTATGTCCGTTTAGGTTCCTAAAAGTCTGTTTCTGTAAAAGGTAAGGGGTGTTTATTTTTAATCTCAAGCTTATCCTTGAAGGAGCCTATAATTGATAACGGCACTGAAGGTTACCATCTGCTTTTATTCGACTGTTTTCACCTCCAAAATATGCATTGTGGCTTACTGGGAGATGGCCCCTCCTTTGGCAGGTCGCTGGCTTTCTGCAGGAAGCAGACATGCTGGGATGTGTGAGAGTATTCTTAACCTTTTCTCCACACTTGATCCTCCCCTACAAATCATACATCTTTTTTACTATAAAGGGTTTATATAAAAGGGGGAATATTGAAGCCATTTTCCTGCTGAGGTCATTCTATTTTTAAATTTAAAATAATTTTCTAAATAAATACTTTCAACAAAATGAATAAGCAGTACTCTGTTAACTCAGTACTTTGTAACATATTCTAGTGCATAAATAAGGTTAATCCTAGCTAATAAATTTAAAAAATGCATAGAAAGAAGTTATTTAAGTTTAAGTAATGCAGGACTTTGTCCTAGTTTAGGTTCGGAGTTCCTAGAATTCTAGGAGCTGGATAAAGTTAGATTACAGAATTGAAACCTAATTATTAATTGAATTGGAGAAATAGCTGCTTGGATCCCCTATGTGGAAAAAGGGCAGATGCCATTGCTAGAAAGAATAGCATCTATTTTAGAAACTAGGAAAATATAATCCAGTGGCTTTCTCTTACCAACCAAATCAATTGTGAGTGTATTTCAACTGACCCAATATCTCCAGACTGCACAGAAATTCAGGGAGGAGTTATCACAGATAATAACCAGTTCGCTGTTTATGCAAAACCTGAGCAATAGACCCAAGCACTGGGCACTTCTAACTCTGTACCACCCAAGGGAGAAGTAGTGGGGAAAGCGAGCTGGTTTTCTCTATAAGGACAAGAGCATGTCTTCAGAGACATTGGAAAAAACAATTGCCTTCATGAAGCACCATCTCTATACCTTAAAAAGAGAGAGAGAAAAGCAAACTAAGTAATTTAACAGCGTTTGGCTAAGATGTGATGATCTCCACGAGGCCACCTCAGCAGGAAAATGTCAAAGAAAATCCAAAAGTAATGCAGAAATAGTTGGAGGAGCCACCATCCTCACGTAGAAATATTCGTTTCTTACAAATACTGAGAAGTCTCTTGTAAGAGCCACAGAAACATTTTCTGCCTTAAGCTCTGAGAATCAGGCAGCCAGTATTGGAGTGTGGTATTTTCATGGGCTATGCTACTAGATGGGGAGGAGACTTGGGCTTGATGAAGGGCTTGTCTTTTACTATGAGAATAAAACCAATAATGACAAACAGTAAATCAAACCAGCAGTTCTAAAGGCAAAATTCATAACATGGAAAAATATAATTGGTACTTCTGGGCTGATCACATCTCAGGAGTGGGGAATGCCGAATACTAAGACATATTTTGTTTACTACTTTGTTTTTCCACCCATGGGAGCTTGTGACAGAGGGTGCCACAGAGTCTCTTGTAATGACAGTAGTATCCGCAGTAGTGTCTGTCAAATCCACTTCCGTGGTACGAGCTAGAACTGGCCTGTTTCTTATTGCAGCAATGTAGCGCTGACAAAGTGGGCATAGTCTTTTTCCTGCAAAGCCTCCAAGCAGAATCACCGTGAAGACGGTGATGGGGACTGGGGATGAAACCCACCCTTGGTCATCACAAAGCTGTGTTGGGGAAAGCTTGAGTCCACTGCTCAGCGTAATCATACTATCAACAACAGGAAAATGTCTGTAGGATCCACTACTATCCTTAGCACTGCTGCACACATTTACATGGGGTTTCACAGCAGAGGAAAATTTTACTATCCTATTTGAACCTCCAAAGAAATTTGCTTAAGGAATCAGGGCCAGTGACTGGCAGAGCTGGGTCTCACAGTGAGGCCTCCCGGCTCCAAGCCCAGTGGGACCGTGCATGGGGGAGACTCTAGATTTTAGATGTTTCTATTTTAGGTGTTCCACCTGGTTTTTTCTTGCTCCTGATGCCTCTCCTTTCATTGTTCCTCCCTCTCCTCTGACTCTTCCTCCCTCTCTCTCTCTCTCTTTTTTTTTTTTTTTTTTGAGACAGAGTCTCACTCTCTTGCCTGGGTTAGAGTACCAGGGTGTCAGCCTAGCTCACAGTAACCTCAAAGTCCTGGGCTCAAGTGATCCTTCTGCCTCAGCCTCCTGAGTAGCTGGGACTACAGGCATGTGGCACCATGCCCGGCTAAATTTTGCTATATATTTTTAGTCAGCCAATTAATTTGTTTTTTCTGCTGGGCGTGGTAGCTCACGCCTATGATCCTAGCACTCTGGGAGACTGAGGCGGGTGGATCGCCCGAGGTCAGGAGTTCGAAACCAGCCTGAGCAAGAGCGAGACACCATCTCTACTATAAATAGAAAGAAATTAATTGGCCAACTAATATATATAGAAAAAATTAGCTGAGCATGGTGGCGCATGCCTGTAGTCCCAGCCACTCGGGAGGCTGAGGCAGTAGGATTGCTTGAGCCTAGGAGTTTGAGGTTGCTGTGAGCTAGACTGACGCCATGGCACTCACTCTAGCCTGGGCAACAGAGTGAGACTCTGTCTCAAAAAAAAAAAAAAATTGTTTTTTCTATTTTTTAGTAGAGACGGGGTCTCGCTCTTGCTGTTTTCCAACTCCTGACCTTGAGCAATCCACCCGCCTCGACCTCCCAGAGTGCTAGGCCTATCTCTCTTTTATTCTTTCATTTAGGTATAATTGACATAAAATCAACTGCACATATTTAAAGTGCACAATTTGATAAGTTTTGCCATATATATGCACGTGTGGAACTATTGCCACAATCAAGATAGTGGACATTTCTGCCACTCCCCAAATTGTCTGGGTGGGCCCAGTGTAATCACAAGAGTGCTCATGAGAGGGGGCCAGGAGGGTCAGAGTCAGAGAAGGGGCATGTGACAGCAGAGACAGAGGCTGGAGTGATTGGTGCACTTTGAGCCAGGGAATGCAGCCAACCTCTAGAAGCTGGAAAAGGCAAGGAAATGGCTCTCACCGAAGCCTCCAGAAGGAACATGACCCTGCCACCACCTTGGTTTTAGTACTTCTGATTCCAGAACTGAAAGATAATAAATTTGTGTTGTTAAAAAACGAAGTTGATGGCATTTATTGCAGCAGGAATAGGGACCTAATACAAGAGGACGGGGTAGCAGCAGCAGTGCTTATTGCTTGCCTGGCGAGCAATGTTCCAACTGCTTTTCACATGTCAGCACATCTGACTCACAGCCAGCACTACATGTGAGTGGCTTGTGCTATTATTGATAATTATGTTTTATAGATGAGGAAACTAAGGCAGAAGGAGGTAAGGATGAAGGTCCCCAGCTTGTAAGAGCAGAGTCAGGATTTGAAGTCCTCCTGCTTCAGATTGTGTACACTAAGCCACCTGGCTCCACCGCTTCCCAGATAAAGTGAGAGCCCTCAGGCATGGTCAGCCAGAGGGAAGGGGTAAGCCTCATGTCACTCCTAAATGACATTTTACTCTATAGCTTTACCACCATCTTCCACAAATACTGGGTAAGACAAGACAAAGATGGTACCAACTTTCTCACAGTGTCTTTCTGCCCTCTGCCAAAGGAGCCCTCTTACCCAAGGAACAGAGAGGCTGGTGTGAAAGAGCAAAACATGCTGGGAACTGATGCGCACAAAATGAATTATTGTAAGCTGTTATCCAGCAGAAGGTGCCTATGATTTAACCTGTAATAAGACATTTAGATGGACAAATTAGCTTCTAACTATCCTTTAAAATTTTATTTCAAAGCTTATGTAGAGAGTAATGTTCACGTTTTAACTGTTAGAGCAAAATACTTAAACATACCACTTAGAATATATTTTTTTAGAAAAAGAGTCTCACTCTGTCACCCAGGCTGGATTACAGTGTCATCATCATACCTTACTGTAACCTTGAATTCCTGGGCTCAAGTGATCCTCCTGCCTCAGCCTCCCAAGTAGCTGGGACTATAGGCATGTGCCACTGCACCTGGCTGATATTTTAAATTTTTTGTATTGCCCAGGCTGGTCTCGAACTCTTGGCCTCAAGCAATCCTCCCACATCAGCTTCCCAAAGTGTTGGGCTTATAGGTATGAGCCACCAAGCCCAGGCCTAATCACTATTTTAATATCAAAATACACACACACACACACACACACACAATGGTTTAACAGAAAGGTTAGAAAATAAAGTTAAAGGAATTTCCTAGAAAATAGGACAAAAATACAAAGAAATGGAAAATAGACTAGATCAGAAAATTAGAGTATCAAGCCAGAAAGTCCAATGCCCAATAATATGAATTGCAAAAATAGCCAAGAAAATAGAAGGAAGGAAAATATTAAAAAATACAAGAAAATTTCCTGACTTAGAAGTTTCAAGTATCTAAATTAAAAGAGTCTCTTGAGAGGCTAGCACACTGAATGACAAACAACCCACCAAGGCACATCATCATGAAATTTCAGCTCTAGGAATGGAGAGAATATTCTGAAAGACAATGGAGAGAGTAAAAGTTAAAGGTCACACATGAAGGACCGCTTCAGACTACAATAACTCTGTAGAGCAGAGAGAGAAACACAAACACAGAAACATTTTTAAAATTCAGAGGGCTGGCCCCAAAGGGGAAACAACCTAAGTGTTCATTAGCTGATCAATGGATAAATAAAAGGGGCATAGCCACACAAAGGAATATTACTTGGCAGTAAAAAGGGATGAAATTCTGGTACACGATACAACATGGACGGACCATGAAAACATAATGGTAAGAAGCCAGTCACAGAAGACCACATATCGTAGGACTCCATTTGCATGTAATGTCCAGAATAGGCAAATCCATAGAGACAGAAAATAGATTAGTGGTTGCCAGTGGGGATCTGTGATTAGTGGATGGTGGAGGGAATGGGTGGTAACTGCTCATGCGTACAGAGTTTCTTCCTGGGGAGAGGATAATGTTCTCATCTGGATTATTGGGTGCATTCCTTGTTCCAAAATATTACTTCTACTCATTTGACCGTTATAATCTTTATTGTTTTGGATGCTAAAATCTCCTGTTTTCAAGAGTCATCAGACTAAATGCAAGTGTCTTCTGGAATGGGTATACTTTATTTCTAAGACATCAGTTATACCTGACTCAGGATTAGCAAGCAGATCGTATGGGAGAATCTCCCCTAGCCAAACTTGCCAGTCAGGGGACTCATGTACCTCGTCACCTGTCCTTCAAAGGCCATCGACAGGTGGTGGAAACAAGTCTTTTCAGGTGGCTGGGGAGTAAGGGAGCTTGGAAAACACATACCTCTCCCCGTAGGGTAAGTAACAGAGAAGGATGAGCTCTCATGTTTGCCTGCAAACATTAATGCACATTCATAAAAAGTGAGGCTTTCACAAAGCTGCAGGCTCTCCGTCTGTCATCAGCCGGGCCGGGAGATGGGGAAGCCTCCTGAACCATCCCTCTTCCTCATGACGCTTCACAAGCCGGGCCCCTGAGAACCATAAATAAAGACCACTGCGAATGACTTCTCTGTCTGACCCTTTAACCTGAAATAAAAATAAAGCTTGGAGAATGTAATCCTGACTCAAGGCTCCTTCGTGGGCTTCTCCTTCCCTTACCTGTTGACAGGTGCCTGCCAGACCTCATAGTTACCTTTGATTTAGCTGTAATGGCATAATCCTCTCCGAAGCTTAAGTCAATTTATATGGTAACCTGAGAGCCACTTCCTGCCTCCAGATGATGTCACCGTCTGTTAACACGTACTGGAATGACCACTAAACTCACGCTTAGGGTGACAGAGCAGTAGATCACTCTCAAAGCCAGAGCTGGGTTAAAGCAAATATAAGAATTTTCAAACTAAAAAGGAAGCTTTATTCCCACACATCTTTTTACAAATCCCTAGATATTTTAATACTTGTTTTCAGAGAACTAAGAGTGGATTTTGTGGAACAAAAATCTGCATGTGAGAAGTCGAAGTGTATTTAAGGAGATAACGGTGGCAAATTTGAAATTGGGGCAGAAAATCACAGACATAATCATTTCAAACTTCTGGTTGAATTTTAAATCATATATTTTTCTCAATCCAGTGTCTTCTCCCCTGAAATATGTTTGCATTAATAAAAGTTACTCTCCACAATTTGTTGGTCTGGGTAAAAAAGTGTTCTAAGTATCTTTTGAATCCAACTCATTTGGGGTTCTGGAATGTTGTAGCAACTCTTTGTGTTAAACAGTATCTCCTAAACACAGGGAAATTATGATCATTTTGTTATAGGACAGATGGACTCTATGGATTATGCCATGGACAAAGGTTTGTGTGTGTACATTTTGCTTGGTTTTATTTATTTACTCTTTTTTAGAGACAGGGTCTCACTCTGTTGCTCAGTCTGGAGTGCAGTGGCACGATCCTAGCTCACTGGAACCTCTAATTCCTGGGCTCATTTGCTTGGTTTTACATGTGGTAAAATAATTAAAAGAATCTTTGGCTTTACATTTTCTGAATATACCTAATTCCAAAATGTCTGTGATCTTCTTACCCAGAGTATTAGTTTCTTATTGCTGCTGTGATAAATTAGCAAACACTTAGTGGCTTAAGCAACACAAATGTATCCTCTTACAGTGCTGGAGGCCAAAGGTGTCAGGGTGTCAAAAGTGCTGCGTTCCTTCTGAAGGTGTCAGGGAGAATCCACCTCCTTGCCTTTTCCAGAGTGTAGAGGCTGCCAGGGTTTCTAGGCCTGTGGGCCCTCCTCCATCTTCAAAGCACATCACCCCAACCTCTGCTCCTGTCCCCACGGCTTTTTCTGATCATCACCCTCCCACCTCCCTCTTAGAATGGCACTGATTATGTTGGGCTCACCCAGATAATCCACGATCATCTTCCATCTCAAGATCCTTTAACTTTATCCTGTCTGCAAAATCCCCTTACCACGTGAGGTAGCATAGTCACAGCTTCCCGGATTAGGACGGAGGCATCTCTGGGGGTTCCATGGTTCAGCCTACCACATCTACTACTGCAAGTATTTAAAAACCTGTTAACCCAAAGGAAGTCCTCTGTAAGTAATCTCTGAGATGCAGAGGAAGAAGTGTTTGCATACCTGGAGTGTTCTCAGCGTAGCTCTTTCCAGGAATGGGTGTTTCTGTCTGACCTTGGCCCTAAACCTTTTCCCCAGTGGGTCATCCCTGGGTCTGGTCTTAGAAAAAGAAGGAGCTCTGTAGTCCCAGCTACTGGGGAGGCTGAGGCAGGAGGATCGCTTGAGCCCAGGAGTTTGAGGTTGCTGTGAGCTAGGCTGATGCCACGGCACTCTACCCTGGGTAACAGAGTGAGACTCTCTCTAAGAAAAGAGAAGAGAAGAGAAGAGAAGAGAAGAGAAGAGAAGAGAAGAGAAGAGAAGAGAAGAGAAGAGAAGAGAAGAGAAGAGAAGAGAAGAGATAGAAAGAGCTGCCTGCCCTTTGCTGTGGGATGATTGAAAGGGCATTGGACTCGAGTCACTTTGGGGACACACTACTACCCAAGATGTGACTCTGAGTCTGAGAGGGAGGTAGGAAGCAGTACGCAAACCTTAGCAGGAGTAGCAATAGGTCTGTAATCACACATGGAATCGAGTCACTTTATGCAAGACTAATTAACCTCTTCAAGGCACAGTTTCCTCTTGTGTATAAAAGGAATAAAACAATCCACATTAGCCTATATAGTTGATGCTCAATAAGTATTAAGAAAATAGGCCAGGCATGGTGGCTCATATCTGTAATCCTAGCACTTTGGGAAGCTGAGGTGGGAGAATTACTTGAGGCCAGCAGTTTGAGACCACCCTGGGCAATATATTAAAATCCCATCTCTACAAAAAATAAAAAAATTAGCTAACATGGTGGTGTGTGCCTTTCTAGCTACTCAGGAGGCTGGGGCAGGAGGATCCCTTGAGCCCAGGAGTTGGAGGCTGCAGTGAACTATAGTCGTGCCGCTGCATGCTAGCCTGGGCAACAGAGTAAGACTCTGTCTCAAAACCCAACCCCTCCCCCCCAAAGAAAACATTCCTTACTGCCTTAAGAAGTGAATGAGGTTGGTATTAAGAGTGCTTTATAAACTTAGAAAGACTGTGTGAATGTATATTCCAGAGAACTCCTTTTAAGATGTAAATTAGGAGGCCTGGTGTGGTGGCTCACGCCTGTAATCCTAGCACTCTGGGAGGCCAAGGCGGGCGGATAGCTCGAGGTCAGGAGTTCGAAACCAGCCTGAGCAATAGTGAGACCCCCAACTCTACTAAAAATAGAAAGAAATTAATTGACCAACTAAAAATATATATATACAAAAAAAATTAGCTGGGCATGGTACTCCTACTTGGGAGGCTGAGGCAGAAGGATTGCTTGAACCCAGGAGATTGAGATGTTGCTGTGAGCTAGGCTGACGCCACAGCACTCACTCTAGCCTGGGCAACAAAGTGAGACTCTGTCTCAAAAAAAAAAAAAAAAAAAGATATAAATTAGGTAACCAACCAAGAGTTGGTTAGAAGAGACTTGAGACCCCATCCTTCTAAGCCCTCATGTCAGATGTGGTGTCTGAGGCTTGTCTGGTTTCACAGCTCGTCACTGGCTGGGTGGTGCCCTGGACCCAGATATCCCAATTCCTGGTTCCATATTCTTTCCACCGCATCCTAACATAATGATAAGGTATTGGACTCAGCACGCAGTGATCTGTTTATTGGGCTTCTCTCCCCAGATCTGCCCTCAGTGCTCCTCCACCATCACCACCAGCCAGACTGCGCCCTTCTGCAGTGCCGATCAATGAGTAGCTAAGGCTGGTGCAGCAGCCTAACCGTTTCTGATCTCAAGGCTGTGCCTCTCTCTTCCCTGTTTCTCATAAAACCAGCTGATTGTCCAAATTGTCTCTTCCCCAACTCCCAGTTTGACTGATTTAAACCTTTACTGATTTCTTGTTTTTACCTATTTTCAGCAGCTCCCAGTTGTCTTTGCCTGCAAACCCAGCCAGTGCCATTTCAATTGTCACCTTCAAGATGATCAGTTCCTGATCAACTTGGTATTTACATGTCTTGCTTCTTTTTTTCATTAATTGAAATAAATTGTATTAAGTTACATACATTACATTCATCATCTTAGTGTCTATTTCCATGAGTTTCAACGAACACATTCAGATGTGTAACCACTGACACAGTCAAGCAGTCAAGATATAAAACAATTCCTTCAAGGAGTATGCTTTTGGTATCACATCTAATAAATCTGCCTATCCCAACGTCACAAAGATTTTTTCCTGTATTATTTTTCTGCAAGTTTTATACTGTTAGATTTGGTGATCCATTCTGAGTTAATTTTTGCATAGGGTGTGAGGTACAGATTGAGATTCATTTCTCTCTCTCTCTCTCTTTATTTTTTTGCATTAGAATGTCCAATTGTTTCAGCATCATCTGTTGAAAAGTCTTTTCTTTCTTCATTGAATTGCCTTTGCACCTTTGTAGAAAATCAATGGACTATATATGTGTTGCCTCTACTTCTATATTTGTAATTTTGTTTCTTGATCTGTATTGATTACTGTAGCTTTATAATAAGGCCTTTGAAATCAAGCAATGCGAGTCCTCCCACTTTGTTATTTTTAAAATTATTTTGATTATTTTAGTTTCTTTGCCTTTCTATATAAATTTTAGAATTAGCTTATTGAGTTTTACAAAAACTTTTGCTGGAATTTTCATGAAAGCGGAAATTCCACTAAAGCTATATAAATCAATTTAGAGAGATTTGGCATCTTAACAATATTGAGTCTTCCAACCCATGAACATAGCGTTCTCCATTTATTTCAATTTTCCTTGATTTTTTTCATTAGTGTTTTGTGGTTTTCAGCAAACAGATATTGCACATTTTTTATTAAATTTTTACCTATTTGATGTTTTTTGATGCTGTTGTAAATGGTAATTTTTAAAATTTCAATTTTGAGTTGTTCATTGCTAAAATATAAAAATGTGATTGACTTGTGTGTGTTAACCTTATATGCTGTAGCCTTACTAAACCTACTTGTTAGATTTGAAGCTCTTTTGTGTATTCTTTGGATTTTCTACTTAGGTAATCGTGTTGTCTGGAAAGAGCAACAGTTTTTTCTTATTTTCCGATATGTATACATTTTATTTCTTTTCTTTTCCTTGTTATACCAGATAGGCCCTCCAGTATACATTGACTAGGAGAGGGGAGAGTGGACACCCTTATCTGTTTTCCAGTCTTAGGGAGCAGTCACACAGTCTTGCACCAAGAGGATGTTGGCTATAAGTTTTCTGTAGATTCCTTTTATAGGTTGAAGGAGTTCCTTTATATTTCTAGTTTGTTGAGACCTTTTTTAAAACCATGAATGCATATTTAATTTTTTTTTTTTTTGACAGAGTCTCACCTTGTTGCCCAAGCTAGAGTGCTGTGGCATCAGCCTAGCTCACAGCAACCTCAGACTTCTGGGCTCAAGCAATCCTCCTCCCTCAGCCTCCCTGGTAGCTGGGACTATAGGCATGCAACACGGTGCCCAGCTAATTTTTTTCTATTTTTAGTAGAGACGGAGTCTCTCTCTTGCTCAGGTTGGTCTCGAACTCCTGAGCTCAAACAATCCTCCCACTCGGCCTCCCAGAGTGCTAAGATTACAGGCGTGAGCCTCCATGCCCCAGCCACATATTTAATTTTATCAACTGCTTTTTCTGCATCTATTGAAATGATAAAATGGGTTTTCTCCTTTAGTCTATTGTTATGGTGAATCACAGTAACTGATTTTCAAATGCTATTCTTTGCATTCCTGGAATAAAAGCACAAGTCCAGCTAGTCCCCTGAAATATTTGTTACATATTTTGGGATTTGATTTTCTAAAATTTTGGTAAGAATTTTTGTGTACATGTTCATGAGAAATATCAGCAAGTTTTCTTTTCCTATAAGGGCTTTATCTAGTTTTGCTATAAAGGTAATGTGACCTCACACAATAGAATAAATTGGGATGCATTCCTTCCTCTTGAATTTTCTGGAAGATTTTGTGTAGAATGGTATTATTTCCTCCTTAAATGTTTGGTGGAATTCACCAGTGAAGACATCTGGGCCTGGAATGTGTGTGTGTGTGTGTGTGAGAGAGAGAGAGAGAGAGAGTGAGAGAGAGAGAGTTTTTAATTAGAAATTCAATTTCTTTAAATACAAAGGTATTCGAGTTATTTATTTCTTCTTGAATGAATCTTGGTAGTTGTATCTTTCAAGGAATTTGTCTATTTTATATAAGTTGTCAAATTTACTGGCATAAAGTTGTTATGTTCTCTTACTATCTTGTAATATTTCTAGGATCTCTAGCGCTATTCCCTCTTTCATTCTTGATATTCTTAATATTTGTCATTTTCTTTTCTTTTCAAACAGAGTGTCTGTCTGTCACCCTGGGTAGAGTGCAGTGTCATCATCATAGCTCACTGCAACTTCAAACTCCTGGGCTCAAGGAATCCTCCTGCCTCAGCCTCCTGAGCAGCTGGAACTATAGGGATACATCACCACACCTGGCTAATTTTTCTATTTTTTGTAGAGATGGGGTCTCGCTCTTGCTCAAACTGGTCTCAAACTCCTGGCCTCAAGCAATCCTCCTGTCTCGGCCTTCCAAAGTGCTAGGATTACAGGTATGAGCCACTGTGCTCGGCCCATCACACAAATTTTGATATTATATTTTATTCTATTCTAAAAGCTCTTGTAGAAAAATTTTTTTTGATGTTATATTTTAATTTTTGTTCACTTTAAAATACTTTTCAATTTCTCTTTTGATTCCTTCTTGAGTTATTTAGAAGTTGTATTATTTAGTTTTCAAATATTTGGTGATTTTACATAGGTATTGATTTTATTTCTAATTTACTTCCATTGTGATCAAAGAGGGTGCTTTGTATGATTTGAGTCCTTTAAAATTTATTGAAATTTGTTTTATGGCCCAGAACATGATCTATCTTGGTAAATGTTTCATATGGATTTGAAAAAAATACATATATTCTGGGGCTGTTGAATGGAGTGCTCTATAAATGGTCAATTCGGTCAAGTTGTTTGAACAAGTCTTCTAAGTCCTTGCTGATTTTACTTGTCCTATCCAATATTAATAGAGAAATATTGAAACCTCCAACTTTAATGTAGGCTTGACTATTTCTTTTCATAGTTCTCTCAATTTTTGCTTTGTATATTTTGAAGTACTGATATTAAGTGCATAAACATTTAGGGTTGTTAAGTTTTAATGAATTGACCCTTTCAAAGTTATGTAATGAACTTCTTTATCCCTATTGATAATCTTTGGTCTGAAATCTACCTTGATAGTAATATTAATACATCCATTATGGGCTTTTTTTAGTGTTAGCATGGTATGTATTTCCCCATACTTTTACTTTGAATTTATTGCATCTTTACATTTAAAGTGGCTTTCTTGGCCGGGCGCGGTGGCTCAAGCCTGTAATCCTAGCTCTCTGGGAGGCCGAGGTGGGCGGATCATTTGAGCTCAGGAGTTCGAGACCAGCCTGAGCAAGAGCGAGACCCCATCTCTACTATAAATAGAAAGAAATTAATTGGCCAACTAATATATATAGAAAAAAAAATTAGCCGGGCATGGTGGCACATGCCTGTAGTCCCAGCTACTTGGGAGGCTGAGGCAGCAGGATTGCTTGAGCCCAGGAGTTTGAGGTTGCTGTGAGCTAGGCTGACGCCATGGCACTCACTCTAGCCTGGGCAATAAAGTGAGACTCTGTCTCAAAAAAAAAAATAAATAAATAAAGTGGCTTTCTTATCAGCAACTTGTAGTTGCTTTTTATTGAATCTGATAATCTCTGACTTTTAATGGTGGTGTTTAGATGTTTATTTTGTATTCACATATCAGACATTTAAAGTAGCTCTTTTGCCTGAAAGAAGGAATACCAAGATAGATAGATTGAGCACAGGGCTACTCTTGAATACCATAAAAAAAAATACAATGTTTCAAAAGCTGCATTTCATTCTTGGTGTATTTATTTACTTGTTTGCATTTCTTCTCAAACTTGAATGAATACAAAAATCACCAGGTTTTAAAATTCAGATTCCTAGGCCCTACTCCCAAAGAGTCTATTGTGATAGGCCTGGGTGTGGTCCTGGAACCCACATTTTATGACATACATGACCCTCCTCCACCATCACCGAAGTCACAGCACCTGTGCAGGAGGTTCTCAGATCATGGCTATAGGAACACTGGGTGGCTCCCAACCGGTGAAAATCAGCAGGTCCACTGGATGTACCATCATCTTCTTTTCTTCTTCTTCTTCTTCTTTTTTGAGGCTAACAAAAATACTGAGCAAATAAATATCTTGGAGTTTGCTGTCCCACTTCCAGCTATGTGACAGGACGAGCCAATTTCCATCGAACTCAAGCCAACTCATGTAGGTTGGGCCTTTTAGGGAGGTAAATTTGTTCTTCAGGGCTAGATCTCCATTCTTTAGCAGAATCTGTGTTACCAAGAAACAGGAGAAAAGAAGGCAGCTACTCAAACAAAGTGTAAAGCAAATGAAGACAAAAGCTTCTCAAGATTTATGCAGTTGTAGCAGTAAGAGCCTCTGTAACCACAGAAAAGTATCCAGTATTTGCCAATCATTTATTTTGAGACTACTTTTTCTTCTTTTGCAGGGGAGGGGTTAGAAATGCCAAGAAAAAAAATCCTTTTTTTTTTTTTTCCTGCTCATGCTGATTGTCTCTCCTGGAATGTCCCTTCCTGCCTCTCCCCTGTAATGGCTTATCCAAATCTTTGAGACCCGCAAGTCTACCTCTTTAGACTTACTATAGAACTAGAATTGGCCGGGCGTGGTGGCTCACGCCTGTAATCCTAGCTCTCTGGGAGGCCGAGGTGGGCGGATCGTTTGAGCTCAGGAGTTCGACACCAGCCTGAGCAAGAGTGAGACCCCATCTCTACTATAAATAGAAAGAAATTAATTGGCCAACTAATATATATAGAAAAAATTAGCCGGGCATGGTGGCACATGCCTGTAGTCCCAGCTACTTGGGAGGCTGAGGCAGCAGGATTGCTTGAGCCCAGGAGTTTGAGGTTGCTGTGAGCTAGGCTGACGCCATGGCACTCACTCTAGCCTGGGCAATAAAGTGAGACTCTGTCTCAAAAAAAAAAAAAAAAAGAAAAAAAAAGAACTAGAATTGATTCAGCAAATTGGTCATTTGGTAAATTGGTTTTCATCCAATTGGCCTTCTGGGGACATAACATTACAACACATCAACTTTGGAAGTCAGATGTCAAATGAAGAGGAGAAATTATATCCTGGGCCCATAAGGGGAAAAAACAATTCTCAAATATTGGTACCCTGGCTGGCGGGATGGGTGAGGAATCTCACCTACCAAAGCAGGCACTGAGAAGGAGAGACAGGTATGAGGTAAAAGTACTGCCAAATGCAGATGTACTGAAGATTTTTTAAATTGCCTTGTGGTATTAAATATATGTGTAAATAATTTCAGTGAGCTTTTATTCAACATTCTAGAATCAAGGAATCATTTAGCATCCCCCATATCAGGAGAGTCTCAACCTTTTGGGGACATGAGTCAAGCACATATGTAGATTATGCAGTAAAAATCTGGGGTACTCAGAGAAGGCTGCTGGGGAGGTGGAATTTGAGCAGAGTGGCTTCTCCAGAAGAAAGGATGGACATTTGTGACAGAATGAACAACATGGAGGCCAAAAAAAAATGACAGCAGGGAAGGAAAAAAATATTTTTTTGGATGGATGGAGGTGGCAGATGAGACTGGAAGGGTGGGAGGTTGGATTCAGGGGGTAGGAAGGTTTAAATGTTGTAAGAAACCAGAGTCTTTCTGGTCGGCAGTGGGACCCCAGGAGCTATACATAGGTATGTGGACAGTATCTTGCATTGCACTGCAATTAAATCAGCATTTGATTCATTTTTCAAAAGCCTGTTGAGGTTTCTAGGTCATTTCACCAGGGGTAGGCAGTGATCCGTGCACAAATCAAGCAGTGTGAGAAGATAGATCACCGAGAGAAGGGGCACTGTTTATCCACAAACATCTTGACAACTTGCGGTAATGGAAAAGGAGACACAGGTAAAGTGTCAGGTGGAATAGGCAACAGCAAGTCACAGTGCTTCCCTTCACTCTCTCAACCTTATTTGTTCTTTTCCTTGTCATGTTTCTGCAGCTCTGGGACTGCTCAGTTTTCCGTGTGAATAACACTAATGCAGAGATCATTTCAAAGTATCCCTTTGGACAGATGTTTACATGCTACCAAACATAATCCAGGCAGTTTCAAATCCAGGAACAAACACAGGAAGAGAAATAGGGATATCGGACTTTCTGGTATGTGCCTCTCTGTAGCTTCTCCCTGGCTGTCATTCAGAACTATGCCCAGATCCCTTTTCTTTTTTTTCTCATATAACTCAATATATCTCAAAAATAGGATAGACACTCAATAGTCAATAAACACAGGCTTCTCATGGTGGTAATTTAAATCCATAGCTGACATTAGGATACTCTTTATGGAAATATAAAATGAGAAAGACTATAGAGAAAGAACTGCACAGAATGGAGGCTTGAATATTTTATATACTTAATTAACATTGATTCAAATCATCAGTAAATTGTTTCTCAAATTTATAAAACAAACTATTATAAAAAATACATGGATATTATAGAAATAGCACTCATAGTTCCACCAATCTAATACAGTTGTTGTTAATAGTTTGGTGACTTCCTTTCAGACTTTTTTTTCCTATGCACAGTTTTGAAATTTATCTTAAATAAAAAGAAAACAAGCTTCTGTCAAAAGTGTCAAAGGAGGCCGGGCGCGGTGGTTCTCGCCTATAATCCTAGCACTCTGGGAGGCCGAGGCGGATGGATCACTCAAGGTCAGGAATTCGAAACCAGCCTGAGCAAGAGCAAGACCTCATCTCTACTGAAAATAGAAATAAATTAATTAGCCAACTAAAAATACATAGAAAAACTTAGCCGAGCATGGTGGCACATGCCTGTAGTCCCAGCTACTCAGGAAGCTGAGGCAGGATTGCTTAAGCCCATGAGTTTGAGGTTGCTGTGAGCTAGGCTGATACCACGGCATTCTAGCCTGGGCAACAGAGTGAGACTCTGTCTCAAAAAAAAAAAAAAGTGTCAAAGAAGCAGTTGGAATCTCTGAGAATTACTATCTTTTTTTTTGAGACAGAGTCTTACTCTGTCACCCCAAGTAGAGATCAGTGGCATCATCATAGCTCACTGCAACCTCATCTTCCTGGGTTCAAGGGATCCTCCTGCCTCAGCCTCCCAGGTAGCTGACACTACTGGTGCGTGCCACTCTATTTATTTATTTTATTTTTTGTAGAGATGGGGTCTTGCTCTTGCTCAGACTGGTCTCGAACTCCTGTCTTCAAGCCATCCTCCTGCCTGGGATTCCTGGAGTGCTTAGGAGTACAGGCGTGAGCGCCTGCACTGGGCTGAGAATTACTCTTAAAACGAGCGAAAACCTTCTTGGCCTGATGTCCTCCAACTTTTAGATACACTTACAGAAACTCTACGATATCTAAGATCCTTAAAATAAAAGTGGATCTTGGCTTATTCAGCCAGCATTTATTGAACCCTTCCTTTGGGATTTACAAGTGCTAAGCTCAAGGTAATATAGCAGTCACCACATGTTCTAGGTCAGTGAACATGAAACCGAGAAGACACATGGAGTCAAGCCTGCAAGGACTAGAATTCAGGGTGTTCATTAGTCAAAGCCACCAGTTGACAGAGAATTTGAGTGAGGACCAGGACAGTGACCAAGCCTGGAAGATAAGTGGAAACCATGGAGAGAAATTAAATACTTCTCTCAATTTCCAAAAAAATAACAAGGTGTGGTTAATGCTGAAAGATATAGCAGGATTACATGCTGTAAGGGCCCTCGGCATAGCCAAACTGCCCCCTTAGGTCCACCGCCTCCAGCCTCTGGCCAAAGTGAGTGGCAGAGAGAGGGAAGCCTCGGGGAGAGGATTTCCTTCTGAGGAGCCTGCTGCTTCTCCTGAAGAGGGGACAGTGTCCATTGTTCATTCTTTTTACCTCTTGCCATGGACATGGATAATATCTCCCTCATTTCCTGAGGGCAGCTAAAGTCCAGAGAAGTCCAGAAACCTCAGCAAGCCCACACAGCCCACTAAGTGTTGAAGCCAGAGTTCAAACATGTCCTCTCTGCTTTTGGCAAAAGAAATGCCTCCACTCTGAGTATTGGCCGGGCAGGGGAAAATACCAATTGCTGCCAGGTTCCCCAGAACTGCATCTGCAAATCACAGAGCAGTATCTCCATGTTTTAGTCAGTTACATGGATCTACAATGAGTAGCTTATTGCTTGAATCAGTGTCACCTTCAAATCGAACTGGCAAATATATTACTTCTGGTTGTGCGAGGTGAGCATTAGAAGGCTTGAGTCCTAGAGAACCAGTGCTGCTACAGGCTGCTGCTTTTGGAAGGATTCTAGAGACATCTCTGCTTCCTTCTAGGGTTTCTGATTTAGAATAAATTGGGATAAGAGTGCCTTTGACTTGATCAAGTCAACAAGGACGGGTAAGGATTCCTTGGATACTGGCTCCCATACCCAGCAGCTTATCTCCACTCTACCTAATCATTTTGAAATTAATGGGGCCTCAGGGCCTTGCAGATGGGGGTGGCAGGAAGATACACAAAGAGAGAATTTCAAATTTTACTACATTGTTAATGATATGAAGTCATGGGAGGGAACAAAAGAAAAGATAAGAAGCTTTAAAAAACTAGGAAGAGTGGTAGAAATCATCTCCATCAACCTTTCCCCTCCGCCTCCCAAATCAGATAAGAGCCCTCTTTTTGCATACATGTGATCTGTGGTGTCTCTAATTTGTGATGATATTCATGAGTAAGGAACAAAGAGGGAAGTTGCAATTGAGGGGCTAAACAAAATGCTGCAACTTTTAATTAATATTATTATGATTATTTTTATTAGTATAAAGATGTTGCATTTAGATTCTGGTCCCAAAAGATCGGAATTTTACCACATTAAAAAAAAATTGCAGGGGCCTCTAAAAAGCCCACAGCATGTCCCAGAGCCCACAGATTTCATGGTATAAGTTACCAGAAGCCTTTTAGAAAGGAATGACTTCGTTGTGAGCTTCTTAAAGTTTTGGGAAGGGCAGCTGAAGAATGCCAGGGTGGTTTCATTAAGGAATATGGAGGGTAGATTTTCACTCCAGAGGAAGTGAGACGAGATGTCTGGGGAAAAGCAAACACTTCACACTTCAAGGTGGACTGAAATTTCTCTCTTGCCCTTCCCCTCTTCTCCCATGACCCCTAAGGTCCGTGATGCACCTTAGCTGAAGTACAGATCAAAGGGAAAGGGTGACTTCTGACACAAACTGAAACAGTCCATTTGTTTAATTATCTCTTTATGTGAAAGGCCAGGTTTTACTCTGCCTGTCTGTCAGTCTAGGCAGGTGGTTATTTAGCACCATAGCTTTTATTTTTCCGGGACAGGTTTATGTTACCTAATAGCAAAAGTAAGCCAATGGCAGGAAATCTTGGAACTAATTATCCATTTTGGAATAATTCTTGTTTACAAAAAAATGTTTTTGGGAATATGGAATGTAGGCCTTACACTTTTATTTAAGGACCTGATGCTAACTGCATGCTTAGGTTTTTTTTTTTAATAAAAAAAAAAGTTCTACAATTCAATTGGTAAATACCTTCCTTACTGTAAAATAGATTGCATGGCAATGTTAAAGACATTAATCTACAAAGTTTTCTGCTAGTTCTGCTTGGGCTTCCCCTTTGTTAGTGTTAGGCTTTAAGGACATGAGGAATTTTGGCAATTGTAGCCCTAATCGAGGATGAAGTAAATGTTTCCACTTACAGTGGGGACATTCTATAAGTACCAGTCTAAAGCCAAATCAAGGCCCAAACCAGGAAAGCAACATCTGGCCGGAAAAGTGTGAATTTCTAAGCTAAACAGATCATGGGCTTGTTCCTATCGGGGTGACCTTGGCCAAACTAGTTAAATTCTCTTGTCCTCAGTTTCCTTGTCTGTGAAATTGGTGTTCTGATTCATCACAAGAATGTCATGAGGATTATTGGTAATAAACATGGAGAAGGCAGTGCATGGTCACTTTTTTTTAAGTGATTTTGAATAAAGAAGATTGCAACAATAGCATATTCTCAGGGCATGTTCATCAGTGAGCACCCTAATTTTAAAAGGGAGTCCAGTGAGCTTGGGGTTCATAGAGTTTTGCCTTCTAGTCCAATTTTGTCCCAACAGTTAGATATTATGCTGCACGTGAAGTTATATGAAGCTTTTTTTTTTTTTTTTGAGACAGAGTCTCGCTTTGTTGCCCAGGCTAGAGTGAGTGCCGTGGCTTCAGACTAGCTCACAGCAACCTCAATCTCCTGGGCTCAAGCAATCCTCCTGCCTCAGCCTCCCAAGTAGCTGGGACTACAGGTATGTGCCACCATGCCTGGCTAATTTTTTGTATATATATCAGTTGGCCAATTAATTTCTTTCTATTTATAGTAGAGACGGGGTCTCGCTCTTGCTCAGGCTGCTTTCGAACTCCTGAGCTCGAGCAATCCGCCCGCCTTGGCCTCCCAGAGTGCTAGGATTACAGGAGTGAGCCACCGCGCCCGGCCTTATATGAAGCATTTTTAAACTTAAAGTCCCTTGCAAACAGTAACTGAAAGACATAACTATAATGTCAACAATTTGTATTTTTCTTAGGTGAACGAGTAGACTGCTTTTGTACTAAGGGTGTCATCTATCCCAACTGCTCCCTCAAATTGATCTGGTTTTGTAGCTCTAGACCATAGCCATGCTGAGCACATTCTGTAGGAAATACACAAATCAGGTCAGGGGCAAATTCAGGCTTGAAAATTAAAGGGTTGCACATTAGCTGCAGTAGCAGATTTGCCAAATGATATAGCTACAATTATGCTAATGTTTTATACGACAAAAAGGTTTGTTATGGTGACATTTGTTTGAAATATAGAATATTTAGAAAGGAAAAACTACTCTGATAAATAAAGGCGACGGGCGACAGTTCCTTTTTTTTTTTTTTTTATAAGAATTAAAAAATGTATTTAAACCGAATAGGAAAACAAAATGAAAGCATTACAGCGCTCCAACATCAAAAAATAATGTTCTTCTCTTCTTTGAAGATCCAAAATTTCATAATTATAATCCCACCTCTACCAATGCCCTGAACCAGAACAGTCCTGGGAGTGGGGCAGAAGACAATTCTTAAGAGAATATACCAGCAGGTATGTGTGTAAGAGAGGGAGAAAGGGAGAAGGGGAGGGAAGTAGTTATAAAATGCAAATTGAGGGAAGAACTTGCTTTACAAAGAATCTCACTATTTGTAAATCCATAGAACTTCTTATCACTGGGGTCAACGAATATGCCTCAGGGGTTCTGGGAACTCCCTAAAGGTGCACATATGATTTCTTTTTCTTTCTTACTTTTTTTTTTTTAACACACCACAAATTGCCTTTATGATTTTTTTTTTTTCCATGTAAAGTATCTACATTTCTGGAGAAAGTCCTTGGCTTTGTCAAAAAAAAGTGTAGGGGTAGACAACAACTTTTGTTTTAAATATTGAGCTTTTAAAAACATTTCAAATGCATTTTTACTACTTATTAATGACTAGCTCTTGCATGATAGTTCATCAATGAGCACTCCATTTAAATGCAAGTCCAATGAATATTGGTATCATAAGAGTTGTGCCTTTGGGTCAAATTTCAATCCACCCGTTGAATATAATACTGTAAGAGAAAAGAGAGAGAAATAACATAATATTGGTTTATATTGTTGCTGATGCTATGTAAGATGATATATGCAGAACACTCTTTGGATAATGGAGGAGGTACATTGAAATGGGGCAGTGCACGTGGATTCTTAGAACAGTTTCTAGCTCAGAGTACTCACAGATATCTGCCATGGTCCCTGTAAAGCAGAAGACAGGCAGAACTTACTGCAGGAAGTCCCCGGGAGAAACAGCAGGACGTTTTACTCTGGATCTCTCCTGTGAGATTGGGGTCTATTGAGGTGGGCATGTATCAGTTGCTTTACGTAGAACAAATAAAACTGGCGAAGTATGGGCACCACCATCAGCAGGCTTGCACACGGGCCTCCCAGCTGGCCAGCCTTCTCAGCTGCAACTCCCACTGGACTCTGACCAGCCAGGGCAGGGCAGTGCCCTGGACCAGCACAGACGTGGTTATTGACACCAGCTGTCAGAACCCAGCAACTGAACTGCAGTCACTGACAATGATAAGTGGCTAAGTCAGCCAGGTTAGACCTGCAGTGCAGCAGTTTGCTAGCTGTGTAGCTTAGGCAAGTCACTGGACCCTCTGAGCCTCCACATCCTCACCTTCAGGATGGGGTTGATAATGGGACCCCCTAAGTGCTGTCATGAAGATGAAAGGACGCAATCCTTGCACAGCATTTTGCACAGCGTCTGTCATCTAAAGTTAAATGACAGATATTAAGTGGCATGATTTAAGATGTGCTTACTGCCTTGTGCTGAGGTTTTTTTTTTTTTTTTTTTAAATCTGCATAGCTCTAGTAAAGTATCTCTGAGGTAGGTGTGAGTACATCTCTCTTTTACAAATGGAAATCTGGGGCACAAAGCCTTTGACAAAGTTGCCCAAGGTCAAGCAGCTAGAGAGGGACAGATTGTCTCTGAGGGTCCTCACTGCACCCACTCACTTCCAGGCTGTGCTGTTAGCTCTAAAGAGTCCTGTGTGCCTATCACTGGCCTTGGAGATCCCAAGTCCCTCTATATTCAAGGTGGAGGGAAGAGAGGGAGCAGATTTCTTGGACCCCGAAACTGCCCCTGGATCACCCAGATTTCAACAGGTACAAAATGGACATGAAACACTGATATCTTAGGTTCATCTAGCATCTTCATGTGTGAGCACATAGAAATACATGCAAAGGATATTTGCACATGTATGTCATGATTAATGGGCCAAATAACTGATGATGCAATGTTTTGGCACCAAGTTATTGTTGGGTGGGGGGCTCTTGTATTATGCAGGTTCAAACCCTTGCACCGAGAAATATCCCCTGTGCAGGGAACTCTGTGCTGCAGTGTGACACTGGTGAAGGATTACAAATGCAGGAGGGCTCCTAGAGGCAGAGCAGGTTGGAGGAATGTGGAAGAGAATGATGCTTTCAACAGCTGTGCTAGTGAGAGGGCCAGAGCACTCACTGTGGGACAAAACTCACCTGCAACCTTCTCATCCGGGCTTCACAGGTGGTACAGTTTGCCTAAGGCACTGTTTGAAGGAAGTTTCAAAGGAGTAGCCTCCGAATTGCAGGGCTCCCCACCCTTTTCTGCAGCCAGATATGCCGGGCTTTGCCTCCTCCTCCCAGTCAGTGCTCTCTGAGTTCCTGACAACTCCCAGCCCAACAATCCTGTCTCTAGGGTTATTAGTGGCAATATCAGTGTAAATGACTTAGCTTAGATGGTGCTCACTGGAGAAGGAGCCCTTCGTTTGGCACATGGGTGGGCCTTGTCATTCCAATGAGATCAATGCCATGAGAACTGGAAGGGCTCAGGGCAGGCAGGGCAGAAACAGCGTTCCATTTAAGCTCTTCCCATCCCTGGTCTAGAGAAGTAAAAGGACACACACATCTGCAGAAATCGATGCCCTGCGTACCTTCCGATCTGTTGAATTATTCTTAAAAGGTATTGTTCTGGAAATATGTGTAAGAATAAAACTCTGACATTTAAGACTTCATGAGTAAGAGGATGAAGAGAAGGAAATAGCAAGGCACAAAGGACATCTTGCAGCAAGCCCCAGAGCTTTCTCCATCTTCTTCAAATATCTGTGATGTTGCTTTGTACGTCATGTCGTCATGGGCGTCTCCACATCCAGCCTCAAGAAGGGAATGGCCTACAGGATGTGAAGAATCCGTGGTATTTGAAAACCTGCTGAGGGAGTTGGAAGGAAGTTTAGAGCTCTTTGAACACAAACATCCGCTTGGATATTCAACCTGAACATGGCCAATGCACACTCGGGTGGTAAAACTAGAAAGGAAATCAAGGATGCAATGACTCTAAATATCGGGGCAGTGGTTACTCCATGGGATATTTGTGATCCCATGGAACCATGGGGTGAGTGGTTGGCAGGGTTCTATTTCTTGACCTGGGTGGTGGTTGCATACATACAAGAGCTTCAATGTACGTCATTAAACCGCGTTGGGATATTTTAAGCCTGGTTTCTTTATGTGAAGTTTTCCACAATGAACAACAACAAAAATGTCTGTCACCCCCACAAGCCTAGTCCTCCTCTGTTGTTCACCACTTCAGTGACTGGTGCCACCTCCTCCAGTGCTGTGCTGTTCACCTGGGATGATCCCCCCACCCCTCTTTGTCCTCTGGGTCCCTGCTTAAATGTCACCTCCTCCGAGAGGCCTTTCCTGCACCATCCTACAGAAACACTGCAGCAAACACCCGTTTCCTGTTTATTTTCTCCCTTGTACTAATTGTACCTCATATGGATTTTCTTTCTTTATTTCTTTTATTATTTTTCTTTCTTTCTTTCTTTCTTTTTTGGCTCTTGGTTTCAATAGTTCATTTCTAGAATTTTCTTTATTTCTTTGTCTACTTGTTTGGCATCTGTCGCCCTGACCCAAGCACAGTGACCATTGTGCAACAGACACTGACAAAAGGGTGAGTTGAATAAAGGAGTTAGTTCATCGTGGTAAGAGGATCCTGTGGATTAATAATGTACTTGTTTATGCCTAGCCTCCTTCCATAAAGGGATTTGGAGTGGCTTGCAAAAATACATATGATGCAATAAGATGAAAAATAATAAAGAGGGAAAATAAGAACAGGAAAAGATGAGGCAGGCTGAAGATGGCCCACAGCCAGCCATGGGGTGCAGCTGGCCAGACTCCTGGTTCCCTGCTCCTGGGCAGTCTGCAATCTAGTGCTGGCGGCTGGGTGCAGGCAAATGAAGACACAAGCAAGGCAACCCTAGTTGTGGCGAAGGACATGAAGCAAAAAAGGTAAACATGGTCCCATGATTGGCAGTGTCCATGAAATTAAAAACAAGTCCATTTTTTTTTTTCGAAGAAAGAGTTATTTCTGATTCTGGGAATTGAGAGAAAAGAATTGAAAGACTTACCATGGGTCTTCATATGTTTATATTTAAATTGTTTTTGACACCTATTATGGTTGGACCCTAAGGAAATAGTAGAGAAGAAAATGGCAGGCCCTCTCTGCCCTCTAGAACAGGGGTCCTCAAACTTTTTAAACAGGGGGCCAGTTCACTATCCCTCAGACCATTGGAGGGCCGGACTATAGTTTAAAAAAAAACTATGAACAAACTCCTATGCACACTGCACATATCTTATTTTGAAGTAAAAAAACAAACGACCAAAGCACCCGCATGTGGCCCGTAGTTTAAGGACGCCTGCTCTAGGACTTTCTGTGTCCTGGGGAAAACAGATCTCAGCTACTGTGATGATCTCTACCTCCCTCTTTCTCTTTCTGTCTCTCTTCTCGCACATGACTAGGTCCTTTTGCTTCTACTTCTGTCCTGCCCTTTGATTAAATGAACTGCTCACAGTAACACCAGGTTAGTAGCAAGCTGGGCCAAGCCAACATTGCCAACTTTCTTTCCACCACATCCACCCCTCTGGGTAATCAAGTGTTAGAGTCTAAGCTGTTACAGGCACTACCATAGGCCCCTGTGGACCCCTGACAGCCTTTGCTTATCAGTTAAATCCAGTTCAAATGAATATCAAAGGCAGCCTCCAATGAGGGTGTGAGTCAGCAAAGTGTGGCCTGTCTGATGAGTGTTTGGAGGCTCCATCTCTGATTCTGGCCTTCCTCTCCTTCACCATCAACCCCCCAGCATCCCTCCCAGTCCCTCCTCGGGGGTCCCCCCAGCACCCTATTCTCCTGCATTGGGATTGCCTCTTGAAGGTACCTCTCCTCAATGTCATGGCTTCAGTAAGTGCATTCAGGAAACACCTGGAACAGAATCACCTGGGTGCTCCAGAATGGGTTGCCAGGCAGTGGACATTTAATGGTGTTGCTCAGGGCAGTGGGGGAGTGGGGTTTTTTTTTTTAAGTGAGTCCCCTCATTTAAAGGGACGTGGTTGAATAGGGCCCACTCAAAATTCATGGCCACCTGGAACCTCAGATCATGACCTTATTTGGAAATAGGGTCTTTGCAAATGCGATTAAAGTAAGGATCAAGATGAGACCATACTAGATTCGGGTGGGCTGTAAATCTAGTTGCAGTAGCCTTCTAAGAGACAGAAAAGGGCCCACAGAGACACACAGAGCAGATAGCCATGTGAAGACTAGGGTAGGCAGAGGCTGAAGCTATGCTGCCCCAAGCCAAAGAACATCTGGGGACACCAGAGGGTGAAAGAGACAAGAAGGAAACAAGGAAGGCTCATCTTGAGCCTTTGGAGGGAGCATGACTTGATTTCTAGCCTCCAGAATTGTAAGTGAATATATTTTCTGTTGTTTTAAGCCACCAAGTCTTTGGTAATTTGTTCTGGCAGCCCTAGGAAATGAATGCAAGGGACTTCCCACTCCAGGGGTTTAACTGCACAGACCATCACCACCATGCACAGATTGCTGGTTGTGGCAGAAGAAATAAATGTGATAGAGAGCTCCATGAGGGAGCGAGTGCTCAGGGCAGGCGAGGGGCAGAGTATTACAGAATACATGCTCCTGTCCAATAATAATTGAAGCAGGAAGCCTCACTTTGCAAAGATTATTGGAGGAAAGCAAAACTTTCTATGGAAATCCAATGATCAGCACCCATTACTAGAAGTGAACTTGGAGTATTTGCAAGTGAACTTGGAGTGTTTGCAAGCAAGTAGCCTAAGATGGGGATGCCTGAAACAAGCCAGGCACATCTCAGCCCAGGGGAGGTGGAATGGGATGCAGGGCAGAGGCCAGGCAAGAAACAGACTCAGGCAGCTCCACGACTGCTCCCCCTTGGCTAAAGCTATCGCTGGCTCCTCTGTGAGAAGAGAGCAGGCATCCTTGCGTGGACTCACCTGTGTTTGCTGAGCACCTACTTTGTGCCAGGCTCAGACTCGGCAGGGAATATTGAGGGGACAAATGCAGTTCTTACTCTCACAGAGCTAGTGATAATGTATCAGGAATATTTTGATTGCAAGTAACAGAAAACTCGACATAAATTGGCTTAAACAAAAAAAAAAAGAACTTATTCCCAGTAACTATCCAGGGGTTGGGGCTTCCAGCACCATTCAGGCAGAATTTTGCTTTGTTTCTCTGTGATTCTGTTGGGCCTTCTCTCTTGCGTGTACCAGTTCCAGCCTAGGGGAGACTTCTTTTGTTCATGGTTGCAGAATGGCTACCAGCAGTGTCTGCAGCTACTTGCTTTACACTGATGTGTGTGTGTGTGTGTGTGTATGTGTGTGTGTGCGCGCGCGCGCGCGGAGGGGGAGGGAGCATTCTCCTGCAATCGTGGAGCCATGAGATTGGATCCATAGATACGAGCCCATCCTTGACTCAATCATAAAGCAAAGGAAACAAGAGGCCCTGATTGGTTTAGACCAGTGGTACTCAAAGTGTGGTGTCTGGGCCAGCAGTATCAGCATCCCCTGAGAATTTTCTAGAAATGCAAATCCTAGGATAAGAAACTGAATCAGCAACTTGGGGTAGGGCTCAGCAATTGGTTCTTAACAAGTTGTCTGGGTGATTCTGTTCCATGCTGTGGTTTACTCTTGGACTAATCAGGTCCCATCTGTGGAGCTGGTTAGCCTGTGAAGGTTATTTTACCCAAATTGTATAACAGCTGTGCAATGGTGGAAGGAGGGCATGGATATTGGAAAGGAGATCACAGTGGCCACTACCCTTGGTGATTAAGACAACTATCATAATTTATTGCATTCTTTTTTTTTTTTTTTTGAGACAGAGTCTCACTCTCTTGCCTGGGTTAGAGAGGCGTCAGCCTAGCTCACAGCAACCTCAAACTCCTGGGCTCAGGCAATCCTCCTGCCTCAGCCTTCCAAGTAGCTGGGACTACAGACACATGCCACCATGCCTGGCTAATTTTTTTATATGTATATATTTTTTAGTTGTCCAGCTAATTTCTTTTTTATTTTTTTAGTAGAGATGGGGTCTCGTTCTTTCTCAGGCTGTCTCCAACTCCTGAGCTCACACGATCCTCCCGCCTTGGCCTCCCAGAATGCTAGGATTACAGGTGTGAGCCACCATGCCCGGCCCTTTATTGCGTTCTTATTATGCACTGTGTTCACTGTGCCATCTAATTCTCACCATAAACCTGTGAGGTAGGTATTATTATTATCCATAATAGCTGAGGAAACTGAGGCCCAGTGCAGTTAAGTAATTTATTTAAGGCTTTGCAGCTTAGTGTCAGAATTGGAATTTGTTTTTTTTTTTTGAGACAGAGTCTCACTTTGTTGCCCAGGCTAGAGTGAGTGCCATGGCGTCAGCCTAGCTCACAGCAACCTCAAACTCCTGGGCTCAAGCAATCCTGCTGCCTCAGCCTCCCGAGTAGCTGGGACTACAGGCAGGCGCCACCTTGCCCAGCTAATTTTTTCTTTATATATTAGTTGGCCAATTAATTTCTTTCTGTTTATAGTAGAGACGGGGTCTCACTCTTGCTCAGGCTGGTTTTGTACTCCTGACCTTGAGCAATCCGCCCACCTTAGCCTCCCAGAGTGCTAGGATTACAGGCGTGAGCCACCGTGCCCGGCCTCAGAATTGGAATTTGAACTGCAGCAAACTGACCCCAGAGGCTGTGTACTAATAAACAGCCAGCTACCAGGACACGTGATAAGCATCATAGCAGCAGAGGCACCTAACATGCTCTAGTGGGGGTCAAGGAGAGCTTCCTGGAGGAAGTGACAAGATGGGGAGGAGTTTGCTAGTGGGTGAAGAGGAGGAGGAAGGGGGTGCAAAGGCCTGGCCCCCAGAGATGGCTTAGCATGCCTGAGGGTTGTGACTTGAATGGGATGTTGGGAGTGGAGGGAAGTGAGGAGTGACTGAGAGGTGGGCAGGGCTGGACCTAGAAGGGCCCTGCGGACTAAGCGAGGAGGTTCAACTTTATTGAAAGGGCAGTGGGGAGTGTAGGGGTTCTGACTCAGGGCATGAATACATTGAACTTGGTCTTTAGAGAGATGATCCGGAGGGCAGGGTGGAGAATTGAGCAGAGGCTAAAAAGCCAATTAGAAACCCTCTGCAGGGGTCCACCTCACTAGAAATGTCCATGCCTGGGAAAAGAGCAGAGACATTGGGCATGGAGAAAAGCACATTTGAGGACTTGGTGATTAATTGGGTGGCTCCTTGATTTTCTGGTTTGGGCTAATGGATGGCCCCCTTTTCACAAAGATAAGAAAGCACAAGTTTTGAGGGAGTGAAGTTCAGTTTTTGACCTGATAGATTTGTCAAGAATTACAATTAACTATAGATGTGATTTTTTTTTTTAATAGATTTGGTTTGGGTGGGTGGGGGTGGCTATAATTTATTAAGCTTCTATTGTGTATCAGGTGCTTAAAATGTATTAATTGTAATCCATTCAACTATACTCCAAGGTAGGCATTTTTGCATTTGCATTTTCTGTAAGAGGGTGCAGAACTAAATAACTTGCCCAGGAGTCACACTAAGGAATGGTAGAGCCCTGAGTTTAAACCTAATTCTGTGTTTCCTACACAGTGTCACCATTAAGACTGGTTGTGGGTCAGGGGATTTTATGCATTGTTTCTAATTCTTTATATACCTGTGGTTATACTTATGTGAATATATATATATATTATACATACATATATAATATATACATATATATATATAAAATTCCAGAAGATAAGGCCCTGTCCTTTGTTCACTAATATATCCCCAATACCTGGCATATAGCAGGTGCTCAGTAGATAGTGGGAAGAAGGAAGGAAGGAAGGAAGGAAGGAAGGAAGGAAGGAAGGAAGGAAGGAAGGAAGGAAAGAAGGAAGGAAGGAAACAGGAAAAGCTTCCACATGTCGTTACACGTAGGTGATCAATTGGTTTTAAGCAATGACACAGTTACATTCAAGATCTTGCTAGAAGAGTAGGGAATATGAAATTTTACCTGTGTATACTACCTGTTACAAACGAATACAAATAGGGAAGAACTCTCTGGGAGTCAAAGACAAATTTTTATATAAAATCTCTGAACTATTTAGTAAATGTTTGCTAATAAAGTAAATCAGTAAATGGCATGTATCTATGTAATTTGTCTTGAAATTTTCTTATTTCTTTTCGTAATTTTATTATTATCGGTGTTACCTTATGTCTGATATTGCTAGAATATACACAGAGGAGCCCATTTAAAGTCAACTTTCATTTGTTTCTAATTATTTGCTACACCAGCATAATGAAATAGATATAGGGTCACTTGGCAGCTTGCAAAAATACTTCACACAAAGATATAACAGACATAATGGGATCCCAAAAGACTCGCCTATGGGCAAAATATCACCACGGTCTTCCTCATTTGTTCCCAGACTTCAAGGTACAACAGAATTCTCTTGAAAACTTGTTGAAAATGCTCATTCCCGTGCCTCACCCCAGCTTCCTCATCAAATTCTGATTCGGAAGATACGAAGTCCGGACTTGAGCATCTGTATTCTTAGCACTGGCGCCCCTGGAGGTCCAAGGACCTCACCTTAAGATCCACCAACTTATCTTGAAAGTGTTTGTGACTCAAAAAGTCAGTTTTTTTCTCAACCTCTTGCTGCCAGATTTGCATTGAGGTATGAGGGGGCTGACCTCAAAATGACTGACGGATCTGTCAACGCGATTCCTGGGGAAGATGCTCCTCTCTGCACTTTATTCCAATGTGATGGCACGAAGGGAGATTCTCTCACAGATTACGCCTCCAGTGCCAGGTCAGACAGGGAGAGAATGGGGGTGTGACTTACTGATCACCTTGCCCTTTCAACATCTAAATGGCCTGACCCAGCACTGACCCCGGACTCATGTCCCAAAAGGCACTTGCAAGAATTTAGGAAAGTAGACAGAGGTCCAGGGAGACAAAATAAGCTCTGCTAATATGTTGCAGTAACTGCGAGGCAGAGTGAGCTCTTCTAGGGGCAATATCCTTCCAACCCTTTTTGGCATGGAATCTTCATCAGCATCATCATTACCACCACCAGCAGCAATAGGAATCAATAATGAGCACTCTCAGGATGCATCTTAGGGGTATTATAAGAAAGAGACCCTAAGGGCTGTCATTTGTCATTCCGTTTCCAGGCCTTTGAGCGAAAGGATTTTATCCAGCTATCTCAAGGGTATCAAAAATTTTTAAATATCTTCACAGAAATGGTTTCTTCCTCTTATGGACATGGAGATCTTTCCATTTCAGTTCATCTGAAGACCTACCTTATTTTTTTTTTTAAAGATATACTAGAAGCCCCTCGAGGTGGCTTAACACCTGCAATCTTAGTGCTCTGGGAGACCAAAGAGGGAGGCCTGGAGTTTGAGAACAGCCTGAGCAACATAGCTAGGCTGTCTCTACAGAAAATAGAAAAATTAGCCAGGTGCAGTGGTGTGCACCTGTAGTTCTAGCAACTTGGGAGGCTGAGGCAGGAGGATCGCTTGAGCCCAGGAGTTTGAGGTTGCAGTGAGCTATGATGATGCCACTGCACTCTAGCCTGGGCAATAGAGAAAGACGCTGTCTCAAAGAAAAAAAAAGGCATAGCTTGTATGCACCCATTTTTTTTAAGCAATTCCTGTTGATTTAGGTTGTCCTGTTGATTTAGGTTGTCCTGTATATTTAGGTCATTGCAGGTTTTTGCTATTTCAAGCAATGGCTTTATCAACTGTCTTTGCACAAGTGAATGATCGCTGATGTAAGACCAACACCTAGAAGTATAATTGCTAAGTCAAAGGGTACAGCTGTTTAAATTTTTTACAGGTACCTTCAATTGCCTTCAAAAAGGTTACAGTAGTGTATAAACAAGTGCCTGTTTCCTCATGTCAGTACTGGAAATTATAATTTAAACTTTTTTTGGCACTTCGATAGGTGGAAAATTGCATCTTATGTTTATTTGCATGCCTTTGATTTGCAATGATGTGTTTATTGGCTATTTGTATATTTTCATTCTGTGATAGGCCTAATCCTTTGCTAAACATGAAAAGATTAAGATTCTTTTAAACGGGGGTTAATTTTTTTCATATTTAACTTTCAAAATAGTAAGCTTCCTTTATTGGGAAAATGTGTGGGGACATTGCTCACCTTGTTGCTCACTTATGTCACATAATTTTAGCCTTATGGTCATGGAATAGAAAGAAGCTGATAATCTGGATGAATTTTCAAAAAAGGTTTTTGAGCATTGCTGAAAGAACTGAAGCTTTTCTGAACAATAAAACAAAACAAATTAAGAATCGCACTCTCTCAGCCTGTTACCATACCAGACATGGTGACTGTTCTACTATTGAGTCTTCCCAACAATTCTTTGGTGTTGGTATGATTCTCATTTTACAGAGAATTCTTTCTCCTTTCTGCTGAGGAGATCTGACAGACACAAAAATGAAGCAAGGTGACCCTTTCTGAGGCTCCAACCAGGACATAGACTGACAAAGGACTTAGGTACAGCTTCTGACTGGGAGAAGCAGTCTGGGAGACAGATTAGATATTGAAACCTCTGTTTAAAAGACTCTTAATATTTTCACATATTTAGCAAAGAATTGGGTGTTTTCTTCTTTTTTTAAATTTAATTTTTAAAAAATAGAGTTAGGGGGTATAAGTTGAATTCTTTTACATGTATATATTGTAGAGTGGTGGAGTTTGGGCTTTGGTGTACCCATCACCCAAGTAGTGTACATCGTGCCCCATAGATAATTTTTTATCCCTCATCCCCTTCTACTCTTCCTCCTTGTGAGTTGCCCATGTCCATTATATCACTCTGTGTGCCCTGGTGCAGCCATAGTTTAGCTCCCACTTAGAAGTGAGAACGTGTGGCATTTATTTTTCTGTTCCTGAGTTACTTTACTTAGTATAATGGCCTCCAGTTCCATCCAAGTTGCTGCAAAGACATTATTTCATTCTTTCGTATTGCTGACTAGTACTCTGTGGTGTGTGTGTGTGTGTGTGTGTAGATAGATAGACCATATTTTCTTTATCCATTCATCAGTTGATAGGCACTTAGGTTGGTTCCATATCTTTGCAATTGTGAATTGTGCTGCAGTAAACATATGAGTATCTTTTTGACATAATGGTTTCTTTTCCTCTGGGTAGATATCCAGTAATAAGATTGCAGGATGAAATGGTAGATCTACTTTTAGTTCTTAAGAAATCTCTATACTGATTGCCATAGAGCTTGTACTGATATACATTCTCACCAACACTGTGTACGTGTTCCCTTTTTACTATGCCAACATCTATTGTTTTTTGTTTTTGTTTTGTTTGTTTCTTTTTTTTTTGAGACAGACTCTTGCTCTATCACCTGGGCTAGAGTGCTTTGGTGTCAGCCTATCTCACAGCAACCTCAACTCCTGGGCTCAAGTGATCCTGCCTCAGCCTCCCAAGTAGCTGGGACTACAGGTGCTCCCCACCATGCCTGGCTAATTTTTTGTTTTTATTTTTAGTTGCTCAGCTAATTTTTTCTATTTTTAGTGGAGCCAGAGTTTCACTCTTGCTCAGGCTGGTCTCAAACTCCTGACCTCAAGTGATTCTCCCACCTTGGCCTCCCAGAGTGCTAGGATTACAGGTGTGAACCACCACACCTGACCCACTTTTAAGGAAATTGAAAGAGAATATAAATAGCTGACCCCAAACCACACAGTTTGTAAGTGATAGAGCTGAGATAAAGCGCAAAATCATCTGACTCTAAAACTCTTTCCCGTCTGCACTCACTTCCCCTGTGAAAGTCCCACTTCTTGTCCCCCACATTGAAGGTCTTCATTGCCCACATCCAGCGTGTCTTTCCAGGCTGATCTTTAAAAATCCTCCATACAACCAAAGAGCATTATTGAGGGTTTGGCATGTACAGGTCTAATCTGGTAGTCTCAGAAAAATTCAAGAGGAAAAAGGCAGTTCGAATATTTTTCGGGGAATTAAAAAAATGCATAACCAAATAAAGACATAGAAGTGTCACGTACATTCAGAGAAAAGGAATGTGGGGAGCCTGAGCAGTCAGGAAGCCCTTCCCACTGAAGGTCAGGGAGTGGCTGAGACTTCGGTGAAGAGCCAGGTTTGGACAAGAGAAAGAAGCTTCTCCTTTAAGATTTGATTTCCTCTCCACCGGTCCCCTGCCATTTCTCCAGTCCCACTCAACACCAGATAGCCCTTCCCTGCCTGTCTGCTCCTGCCTCCCTTTGAGGACTTCCTTCCTCCTCCCCCTCACCAGTGTGTGAAGTGCTGGATGGCAGGAACCTTGTGTTTTCCATCTTTTGTCGTCATCCCACAAACGCCCTTCTTTCTATTGAACACACACACAGCATCTAGCACCACACCTTGCTCACCTAAGGCAGTCAATGCACATCGTGTTGAACAAATAAAGCAAAAGGCCCCCAGCTCTCACCCCACTTTAACAATCTCATGGGCTCTTTTGGGATCACTTCTCAGGTGCTGTGCATACCCACCACCCTGCACCCCCCTCCCCTGAACTCCCCCCACCGGGCCGGATTGGCTGTCTGCCTCTGTCTGTCCCTAGAAGAGTCCAGGACCTCAGCTTCCCGCTCTGTAAACCATGACAGTAGTTCAGCCGCAGTTTCCTCTTATCCGTGCATTGGAATCATACGAATCACCAATGAAGCATATTAAAGTTGGATTCCAGGATTGGCTTGTCTCCCAGAGATTCTGACACAGAAAGGAGACAGAGGGAATCTTGATTTTAATGTGTATCCCAGGGGATTTTGAAACAGAGGGTCACTCGGCTGCACTTGGAGAAACCCTGCGCTAGGTGCACCAGCTAGTTTCTATGAATGGAAAATGGAAAAGGATGACAGACCCTGTGTGTGGGGCTCGTGAAAGCATCCATTTGGGGACAGACCTCTCTGAGGCACAACAGGTGTTAATTTTCAGAGCGGTCCACTTGAAACCTAATGACCCAGTGTGCTCACGTGAGGCAGTGGGACGATCAGCGATCAGCGTCCCCCATCCTCCTGGAGATGGTAACTCTGCAAGGCCCCTTCTGGGGCGGATTCCTCTCGCCTGCCCTGCTGTGCGCAGGGGCTGATCCTGAATTAACTCGGGATCTGTTTTTTGTTTGTTTGTTTGTTCTTCACATGAAGAGGGTTCTATTTCTGCACTTCATTTGAGAAAGGCGGTGTTTGCTAAGCCCTTGGAGGCTCCAGGCTCCTGGAGAGGGAGCAATATCCCCACTGTGCCGGGGAGGAGGCCTTTGTAGTGTCGCCTGGCTGTTTGTGTTTCAGCCTCTAAGGGAAGGGTTGCTCCTAATTAAAGGCGTAAATGCTTTAATCCCTGGCCTGAGGGCTTCCCATAGCGCATTAGCCGTATTAGGAAGGAAATGGATTGTAATCCCTTTAATATAAGCCTGGAGGAACTCGAGGGCTTCTGGTTGGGGAGAAGAATTTCCTCCTGTGATTTAACAATATTAACATGCTGAATTTGCATAGACAAAAACCAGGGGCGAAGCTCTCTCCAGGCTACAGTGGGAGAAGGAAACAAGAACAGTTCTCAGACGGGCAACCATCACCACCATCCATCTCCAGAACTTTCTCATCTTCCCAAACTGAATCTCCACACCTGTTAAACAATAGCTCCTGTTACTTCCTCCCCTTAGCCTCTGGCAACCACCACTGTACTCTCTGTCTCTATGAATTTGACT
The DNA here is from genome assembly GCA_008750895.1 of Mirza zaza. Classification (NCBI taxonomy): domain Eukaryota; kingdom Metazoa; phylum Chordata; class Mammalia; order Primates; family Cheirogaleidae; genus Mirza; species Mirza zaza. The sequence goes on along the minus strand of VSMD01007504.1, from coordinate 212,238 downwards.
CGTCTGTATAAGTACAATCATGTATTTGTCTTTTTTTGACTGGTTTATTTTACTTAGCATGATGTCCTCAAAGTTCATCCATGTTGTAGAATGTATCAGAATTTCCTTCCTCTTAAAAAGGCTGAATGCTATCCTATCGTATGTATAGACCACACTTTGATCATCCTTTCATTTGATGATGGACAGCTGGGTTGTTCTCACCTTTTGGCTATTGTGAGTAATGCTGCTATGAACACTGGCGTGCAGGTATCTGAGTCCTTGCTTTCAATTCTACTCAATTTATTTATTTTATTTATTTATTTATTTATTTTTTTGAGACAGAGTCTCACTTTATTGCCCAGGCTAGAGTGAGTGCCGTGGCGTCAGCCTAGCTCACAGCAACCTCAAACTCCTGGGCTCAAGCAATCCTGCTGCCTCAGCCTCCCAAGTAGCTGGGACTACAGGCGTGTGCCACCATGCCCGGCTAATTTTTTCTATATATATTTTAGTTGGCCAATTAATTTCTTTCTATTTATAGTAGAGATGGGGTCTCGCTCTTGCTCAGGCTGGTCTCGAACTCCTGAGCTCAAACGATCCACCCACCTCGGCCTCCCAGAGAGCTAGGATTACAGGCTTGAGCCACCGCGCCCGGCCCTATTCAATTTATTTTTGAAGTGGAATTCTGGATCGTATGGCAACTTTGGATCATATGGTTTTAATTTCTCCATGTCCTCATCAAAACTTACTGTTTTCTGTTTTTTTGGTTACAGTCACCGATGAGTTTGAAAAGAGGGTAGGATTTTGACAATTTTGAGCCAGGCTTTCAGGCAGCAGAGGCCTGGAGGGGCTCTGTTACCAGGTGGATTCAGTCACACGTGGTCTGATGTCACAAACCCCGCGAGGTTCTGTCTACCTCCCTCTCCTGAAAACAGATCAATACTATGGAGTATTGGAAAGCACCTGCCTCTGGCACCTCCCAGTGCTGCCAGGGCTCATGTTGCCTCCAGTGTGCTGAGACACCAGCGACTCACTGAAAGGGAGCGAGCCAGGGACAGGGGAACTAGCACACAGGCAGCCTGACCTGCCACCACCTCACAATGATGGGGGCCTGTGACCAAGACAGCCTCCTACACTCAGGTCAGGGCTTATCTCAAAGACAGGTGTGGCAGTGGGACACGGCAGCAGGACGTTTCTTGTGGCAGGGACACCTGCAGGTGGGAAGGCAGGAGTGGCGTCTTGCCTTGGCAGAATGAGGGGTAGGCTCTGTCAGCACTGAAGCGGGTCTCTAGCCCTAAGAGAGAAGCTGCCTATCCACAAAAAGGAGGGGACACAGGGGCTGGTTGAGGTTTGGTCACCACCCTGCTGGGCCACAGCCCACTGAAGGGAGGTGGGCTCAGGGCAAGGTTTCCGGGGAATGCAGTGGAGTACCCGTCGATAACCTGGGAGTCCGTGCACACAAGGGCGGTGAGTCCTCCCCTAGGACTTCAGGGCTGGGGATGAGGGCTGGGGTTGAACCTACAAGGTCCTATTGTTCAACTGAGGATGCAGAGCCTCGCAACTTTCTTCACCTTGGATGACTCACCATTACGTCGATAGTTTGAAATGGGTCGTGATGGGAGCATTTATACCCCAGAAATTGGCAGATGCTATAAACCCAGGGCTTATTTGCCCCCCAAAAGTGGTTGTTAAACATTTTCCAGCACATTGCTTGCCCTGAGATCAGATTTACCTTTTTGAGAGGTAAATGTGATGTTCTAAACAGCCCTAATTCCTCCTGAGTCCTGCCCCAGCCCCTTGTCCACTGGGCTATTCATCCCTGGTGTCACTACCAGCCCCTGGATGATGGAGTGATGTGCAGGGTGGGAGCTCCGGGAAGGGGGGGATGGGTTAGGGGACTCACTTGGCACAGCTGTGGGGACAGTGGCTATTTCCCTAGTCTGTGGCAGAGCAAGGCTAAGCAACTTGTCTGTGTCTAGGTCCTTGGCCATGTCAGGTGTGGTGTACCCCGGACAGGTGAGTGATGTGGGTTTCTGTGCCCTGTGACCAACTCAGGGTGGGGTAGCCTCAGCAAGCAGCCACAGGGGAGGGCCGGGCTCTTTGGGGCTCCTTCTGGTCATCAGTCTGGAATGACATTTTTTTGGTTTTTGTTTTTGCAACAGAGTAGAACTAAAATTTTCAGGGGTTTGGGTATTTATTCAGCATGCATTTATTAGGCACCCACAGTGTGCTGGGCACTATCCTGGGCATTGGGGCCCCAGAGATGCCTAAGATAAGGTCTTGATGTATTGTGCTTCATTAAATCAAGTACAACACACCTGGATGAGTGCCATAGTGGAGGGATGTAAAACGTGCTATGAAAGCAGAGGAGAAATGACTTAACTTTAGGGAGGTGGAGAATGAAAGAGGGGTAAAGATGTTTTGGGGAAGTGATGTTATTCTGGGTCTTGGAGGATACGTAGAGTTTGCTAGTCTGTGAGGAGGGCAACTAGTGTTTCCACCAGATAAGAGCAGGTGCCAGGCCTGTGTGAGTGGGAGTGAGTGAGGCTGGAGTACAGAGGGCAGGGTGGGGGTGGGATGGTAAAGGCAGTAGGAGCCAGATCAGTAAAGCCCCTGAATTTCAGGCCCAAAACTGGGGGTTTTGTCCAACAAACAACGAGAAACCACTGAATGGCTTTAAATGGAAGAATGACAAGGCAAGATCTCATTTTGTCTTCTCCTTTGTGCTTTAGGCTCCAGTGGATTTAGATATATACCAAAGCTCCTACATGATCGACTATAAACCCTATGGGAAGCACAAATATTCCAGGATCACACCGCAAGAGGTAGGAAGGCAGGAAGGTCCTGTCATCTAATCAGTGGTCCACTGAAATCATCTTTATTCCATCTTTATTATGAGTGTCGACATTGGGCACTTATTTGGAACAATATCCAAAGCCAGGCAACCTGACTTGAAGGTCTTTTGAGTGTGTGTGTGCACGCGTGTGCAGGCATGTATATATGTATATTTTAAAATTACATCAAATACATCATGCATACAAGAGATTGTAAACAATATACATTTACAGTTGAAATAAACCTGATAAAACAAACACCAGTGTACCATTATCAGCCAACTGAAAGCATGGCACATTAACAGTGCCTTAGGGGCTCCTGTGCACCCCTCAAGCTTAACTCTCCCCTCACCACCAGAGGTAGCCAATATTCTGAGTTTGGGGTTAATCATTCCCCCAAATGTTAATATCTTTAATATGTTTTTCTAAAAAGTCATTTCATCCCATACAAATGTATCCCTTTAAACAAATCATTTAGTTTTGCCTTCTTAAACTGTATTATGTATTGAATTTGTACTCTTCCATAACTTTCACTAACTTTTTGCTAAGCATTATGGCATATTATTCATTTCCTGCTGTATTGTATGATGTTGCATGAATATTCATCAATGCATTTGCCCCTTCTCCTATTGGTGGACATTTGGGTTACTTACTTTTTCCCACTCTTCCTCACTCCCAAATGCTGCAATGAAGATGGAACACATCCACATCCTAATGTGCAAGAATTCATCCATCCCAGGAGTGGAATTGCTTGTCATAGGGTATTAGGTGAAATCACTGTTTTCGAAAGTGCTAAGACAAAGTTACATTACCACCAGCAACAGATGGTCACTTCTGTTGCTCTGTAATCTTGTCATTACTTGGTGTTGTCAGATTTTTTTTTTTTTTTGGAGACAGGGTCTCACTTTGTTGCCAGGGTTAGACTGCAGTGGTATGATCACAGTTCACTGTAACTTCAAACGCCTGGACTCAAGGAAATCTCCTGCCTCAGCCTCTCCAGTAGCTGGGACTACAGGTGTGAGCCACCACATCTAGCTAATTTTTCTATTTTTTGTAGAGTCGGAGTCTCACTTTGTTGCCTAGGCTGGTCTCAAATTCCTGGCCTCAAGTGATCCTCCCACCTTGGCCCAGCTCCCAGCGCCCAGCTATTCATGTCTTTTGCCCCTTTTTCTAGTGGATTGCTTGTGTCTTTTTCTTATTACTTTGTAGGAGTTCTTTAAATATTCTGGGTGTCTTTCATTTGTCAGTTATATATATGGCAAAACTCTTCTCTGGTTTGTGGTTTGTCTTTGTACTCTATTTTTCAGTGAATATAAATTCTTATTTTTAGGCCAGGCATGGTGGCTCATGCCTGTAATCCCAGCATTTTGGGAGGCCAAGGTGGGAGGGTCACTTGAGGCCAGGAGTTCAATCCAGACTGGGCAACATAGTGAGACCTTGTCTCTACAGAAAATAAAAATACATTAGTTGGGCACGGTGATATGTCCCTGTAGTCCCTACTATTCAGGAGGCTGAGGTGGGAAGATTGCTTGAGTCCAGGAGTTTAAGGCTTCAGTGAGCTATGATTGTGCCACTGCCCTCCAGCCTAGGTGACAGAGCAGGACCCTGTTTCTAAAATTGAACAAATAAGTTCTATTTTTAACATAGTCAGATTTATTAGTCTTTTCCTTTATCATTTTCTCTTTTCAAGTCCAAGGAATCTTTTCCTATCCTGCAGTATCCCCACTAAAAATAAGAAGATCTATACAAAGAAAGATAGGGCAATTTCTAAGATACATCACTTAATGGAAGCAAAATGCAGAAGGAAATACAATAAATGTGCATCGTGTGTGTACAAACCAGGCGAAGGAGACATACACATGCGTTTATGTGTACGTAAAATATTTCTGGAAAGGTACAGAAAACACTGATAACAGTGATTGCTTGCTCCTGGAGATGGGATTCCAGGGAGGAGGGGAGTAGGAAAGAGACTTTATTATAAGCCCTTTTGTATTATTTCAGTATTTCCCTCTGCTGTATATGCTACCATTCAAAGACTAATTTAAAGTTCTAAAAAATAAAGCTGTGCTCTGTCTTGGATGCTTCCATAAAAAAGCTGCGGTGTCTGTCCCCTTTCTGAGTCCTGCACTCACGTGTGACTCGTTTCCACAGCAGGCGAAGCTCCAGGAGCAACTGCGGCAGAAAGAGTTCTATAGGCCCATCCCCAGCCCCAACCCTACGCTAGCGGATGGATACCCTGCCTTCAAAAGAATCCACATGACCGCCAAAGACCTGGGAGTCCCTGGCTTCTTCCCGCCACAGGACCGCGTGGCCACAGGGGAGGACGAGTGCAAGTTCCCCCGCATCTGCCGTTTCACAGACCCGGCTTCCCGCCACCAGTACCTGGCCCATGGTGATCCCTACCGTGTCTACAGGAGCCCCGACTTTCCGTGCCTCCTGGAGCCTGAGTGCCAACCCGCTCCAGAGCAGGGCAAAGGCTATATTCTACTGCCCGGCTGCCCCTGTCTTCATCACCCTACAGTCAAGGTCCCCATCTTGAACCGATGGGGACCCTTGCTGCCATTTTACCAGTAGGAAGGATGAGAACACCTTCCAAGGGGTGTTCCAAGGGCTTGTGGAAGTCCTATGCCCTGCGCTCTGCCCTTAGTGTGCAGAGAGGGGAACCGAAAATAAAACCAGAAAGATGTTCCCACAGCAGTGGGACCGCTCATTCCACCTGACTCCCCTGCCTACACTGGGCCACGGCATCCTCACCGCACAGGGAGGGAGGGAAAATCGGTGTGTATGCAGAACTGAAATTTGTGTCATGTTTTATTATAATTAAGAGTCCTGGGCCGGGTGTGGTGGCTCACGCCTGTAATCCCAACACTTTGGGAGGCCAAGGCAGGAGGATTGCTTGAGGTCAGGATTTTGAGACCAGCCTGGGCAATGCTGTGATACACCCCCTGCCCCCACCTCCACAAAAAAATAGAAAAATTAGCTGGGCATGGTGTCATGCATTTGTAGTCCCAGCTACTTGGGAGGCTGAGGCAGGAGGATCCTTTGAGCCTAGGAGTTGGAGGCTGCAATGAGCTATGATGATGCCACTGCACTCTAGCCAGGCAAACAGAGTAAGACCCTATCTCAAAAAAAAAAAGAAAAAAGAAAAAGGGAAAAAAAAATGGCTGGGCGAAAAGGCTCTTGCCTGTAATCCTAGCACTCTGCTCTGGGAGGCCCAGGTGGGAGGGTCGCTTGAGCTCAGGGTTTCGAAATCAACCTTAGCAAGAGTGAGACCCCATCTCTACCAAACGAAAAAAACCCGGCTGACCTGGAGATTCGCTGGGTCTGGAGTGAACTCCAGGAATCTGCACTTTTATCCAGTTCACCGGAGGTTGAGTCTTTGGTGCTCTGCAGAAGAGGATGCAGAGCTTCTGGAAGTCTCAGACAGACAGTAGTAAATCCCTGCTGGAGGTAAGCTTGTAAGTGGGGGAGGGGAGTGGGGGAGTAGATCAGAGCATGCATGTATTGAAATATCTTGTATTAGTCTGTTTTATATTTCTATAAAAGAATACGTGAGACTGGGTAGTTTATAAAGAAAAGAGATTGATTTAGCTCATGGTTCTGCAGGCTGAGAAGTTCAAGGGCATGGCCCTGGCTTCTGGGGAGGGCTTCTGTGCTGCATCACAGCATGGCAGAGACAATCCAAGGGCAAACAGGCTCGTGGGAAGAAAGGAAAAGCTGAGAGGCATCCTGGCTTTATAACAACCTGCTCCTGCAGGCATTCCCACAAGATCTAATCCAGTCTCTTGGGAGCTAGAACTCCCGCACTACATCTGGAACAGCACCAAGCCGTCCATGAAGGATCTGCCCCCATGACCCAAACACCTCCCACTAGGCCCCACTTCCCAACACTCCCACACTGGGGACCACATTTCAACACGAATTTTGGTGGGGACAAACCATATCCATACTATAGTATATTTACCTCAAGTCTGGGCACGGGAGCTCATACCTGTAATCCCAGCACTCTGGGAGGCCGAGGCAGGAGGATCGTTTGAGCTCAGGAGTTTGAGACCAGCCTGAGCAAGAGCGAGACCCTGTTTCTACTAAAAATAGAAAAAATTAGCTGGATAACTAAAAGTATATATATATATAAAAAATTAGCTGGGCATGGTCCCAGCAACTCAGGAGGCTGAGGCAGAAGGATTGCTTGAGCCCAGGAATTTGAGGTTGCTGTGAGCTAGGCTGATGCCATGGCACTCTGCCTGGGCAACAGAGTGAGACTCTGTCTCCAAAAAAAAAAAAAAATTAACCTTATGTAAAAAATTATCATGAACAAAATCATAAAAAAAAAGAACAAACTAGGAAAACTTAAATGACAAAATCATCTGGGTCCCATCTACACTTTTTTTTGAGACAGAGTCTCGCTTTGTTGCACAGGCTAGAGTGAGTGCCGTGGCGTCAGCCTAGCTCACAGCAACCTCAAACTCCTGGGCTCAAGCAATCCTCCTGCCTCAGCCTCCTGAGTAGCTGAGACTACAGGCATGTGCCACCATGCCCAGCTTATTTTTTCTATATATATTATTTGGCCAATTAATTTCTATTTATAGTAGAGATGGGATCTCGCTTTTGCTCAGGCTGGTTTTGAACTCCTGACCTTGATTGAGCAATCCACCCACCTCGGCCTCCCAGAGTGCTAGGATTACAGGTGTGAGCCACTGCGCCCAGCCCCCTTCTGCAGTTTGAAGAAAAAGACCAACAGTACTGGGAAAAAGTGCTTGTTAAAATTCAATCATTCATTCATTTAGCACATATTTATTTAATGCTTATGTACCATGCATAATTTGAAGTGCTATGAATACAGCAAAAATAAAAATAATAATAAGACCAGAAGATTCCATTCCAGCTGGGGTAAATGACAACAAATTAAATAAGGGAAGCATATAGAATGTTGGCAAGTAATAAGTGAAATGGAGAAAAACAAAGCAGGTGGGGAAGCTCAGAGAGCTACGACACCAGGCAGAGGTTCTGTAGATTCCCCAGAGCAGGTGACATTTGAGCAAAGCCTTGAAGAAGGGAAGCCTTTCACGTGAGGAGGACTGGGACCTAATGACCGGGGAGTGCAGACCCTGAGCAAGGGCCCAAGAGGCAGTGTCACACAGAAGAGTGAGGTCTGAGAGGTGACAGGGGTCCCTCCTCAGGATTGTCTAGCGTCAGGCGAGTTGTTACAGAGGCTGTGGCTTTTATTTTGAGTGAGCTTGGAGCTGCTGGAAAGCAATGAGCAAAGGGGTGACATAACCTAGTTTCTGCTTTAGAAAAATCACCTTGGTCTCCATGTAGAGACTTAGGGGACAAAGGGAAAAGTGACGAAGTCAACTGACATTTGGAGTGTGTCTGCAAGCAGAGCCCAGGGAATTTCCTGATGGATGGGCTGAGGGACATGTGGCATTGACAATGACTCTGTTTTTTGGTTTGTTCAAAGCGGAAAGGTGAGCTGCTTTTTGTTGAGATGGAGAGGATGACAGTCCAAATGGGTTTGAGGGGAAGATCACTTTGGTTTTAGAAATATTAAGATTGAAATGTCCCTAGGCATTGAGGAGGCAGTCGGCCACCCGGGGCAGAGATTGGGAGAGAGGTCAGGGCTGGCTGGAGACAGACCCGTGGCAGGTAACAGCATATGGATGGTACTGAAAATGAGGAGATCTGGCCCCTTGCCAAGGAGTGGAAGCTGTCCAAGGACTGAGGTCTAGGAAAGGTCATGGTTGAAAGATCAGGGAGGTGGGAAGGAGCTGCGAGGTGGGAGGAAAGCCAGGGATGTGGTGTGTTCTGGAGACCACGTGGAGAGAAGTGTCCGAAGGAGAGTGATCAACAGGTCGGGGGTCAGATGCTGTTGCTGGCTGGGCCTGGAAGGATGGGCCTGAGGACTTGGCACCGATGTAGCAAGATTATTGGTGACCTGCAGGGTGCCTGGGGGCTGAAGCCTGAATCAGGGAAGGAAGAGGGCGATCTAGAGAGAATGAGAGAACCGTTGAGAAGTTTACAGTGAGAGGGGCATAAAAATGGACAAAAAGGGGGGAAGTTAACAGAAAAGGAAATACACATGGTGTTCAAACATATGGAAAGATGCTGAACTTCATAATCACGTACATGCACGTGTAGACAACAAAGAGATGTCATTTTACACCTATCAGATTAGGAGAGATTGAAGAATTGATACTATAGTGTTGGGAAAGGTGGAGAAGCCAACTCTCACCCCCTGTTGCCAGGACTTTAAAGTGGTACAACCGTTCTGGATGGTAAAAATGCACTTTTACTTCCTCTCGGCAGTTCTCCTAGGAATTTGTCCCCATGGATAGAGTCACTTGAGGACTCTGTACAAGCATATTCACAGCATTGTTAATTGTACTACGATTGCCAAGTACTGGAAGCAAACCAAATGTCCATCAGCTGGCCTCACTGTGCAGCCATAAGTAGGACATAGACAGCCACGTGTACAGACTCGGAATGGTCGTTATGAGTTAGAAAATGAAGAAGGTGTGGCACAGAGCTGAGCGCATCATCTCCTCTCGTTTGTGGCAAAGGTGGACACCTGCATACATGACTGCACAGGTCTGGAAGGTTTGTGGGAGCACACACAAGAAACGGAAAATAGCGATTGCCCTGGGGAAGAGGACTGGGGCTCAAGGGGGGGGAGAGGCACCTTTTACTTCCTATCCTTTTGTACTGTTGAAATTGTAACCACACACATGTTCTGTCTGAAGAATTAAATTAAAAATAAAAACTTACACAGTGGGGTCATAGAATGCAGAGTTGGAGAGGACTGTCAAGTCACCTCACCAAGTGGTACTCACACCAGCCCCGGGCTGGGCTGCATCTGCATCTCCTGGGGGCTTGTTAAGGCACAGATTCCCAGCCCCTGCATTGATGGGCTGAGTCACCCGCTGGTGGCCCTGTTGCTATCTGGATTACAGCTCCACAGGCCGTTCAGAAACAGCCAGGAGAATGCAGTGGGCACTGTGTTCACCACTGTGCAATTTCCTGGAGAAAGTGAGGACCTTCCCATAGCCATCTTCTCTTCCATATTAACAGAATCCCTAAGCTTTTTGGTTGAGCATGGCCACTTGGAATAAAGACTACAATTCCCAGCATCCCTTGCATAAAACATGGCCATCTGACTAAATTCTAGCCAATGGGCCATAAGCAAAAGTGATGTGTGCCCCTTACCCAGATTGTGCTTTTCCCCTCCCAAATCCCCCTCATGCTGCTTGGACTAGTTGTGAGCCACGTTGGACCTTGTGGTAAGGGCCATGCCCTGGGGATGGTGAAATGGCAGAAGGATGCTGGATTCCTGAGTGGTACACAGCAGTCACATCAGCTCTGGAATGTCCCGTGGAATAGAAATAAACCACAAGTTTTTTAAGCCAATATTTCTTAACCTTGGCTGTACATTAGAATCACCTGAAAAGCTTTAAAAACTATACTGATGGCTATTCTTGCCTCCTAAATTTCTGATTTAATTGGTCTGGTGGATAGCCTGGGCATTGGATATTTATAAAGCTCCCCAGTCAAGGTTGAGAACCATTGGTATATGCCACTGGTAATTTGCATTTCTGTTATGCACACTTAAACTTGTATCCTGATGTGTCCAGGCTGAGCTGGTCTTGGTTCTTAAAAGCTGTGTCTTGGGGAACAGAGTCACACTATTCTCATAGACAGGTCTTCAACTCTAAAGTCAGGTGACACGCCTCTTCCTAACGACCTATTGTTCAGTCCTTCTTTGGGATGAGGGAGGAGATTCACCGAGACTGTAATCCTGAGGCTTAACCTGGAAGGAGGAGTTTCCAGGGGGTAAGGGCTAACATGGTAGAGAGAGCAGCAGAAGTCACAGACAGACAAGCTAGGGAGCGTGGCAGCTTGCAGAAAGGCCAGGGGGTCTTTGTTACTCCTGAACAGTAGAATGGGCACATGGAGGTTCTCAAAATAAACTTGGGGCAAATGAGCCTTGGCTGGGTCAGTTGGTGGAGGGTCTTGTATGCCAAACCCATGACTTTGAACCTGAGGATGACCAGGAGCTTTCAGAGGATGTTAAGCAGGGAATAAATGCAGTGACCAGATTTATGCTGTGTAACAGACTCTGTCAGCATGCATGGGTTCAAGACTGACTGGAGGTGGGGAGACCAGCTCCGGGATACCACAAGAGGTGGTGGGGACCACTGAATGCAACCTGTGTGCATCTGAAGTTTTGCTAGGTGGTTCACATTGATTTACATTAAGCTTTTAATCCACCTAGAGTTCTGATTGTACTTATACTGCACTTGAAGCCAGTTCCTGATCAGTCTGTGCTGTCCAGATTTTAGGGGTCTGGAGGAAGAGTTACAGGTCCCTCTAGAACAGCCCCTTCCCCTTAGGCATTGCTCAGGAGATATTAGTAAAATGAACCATGGCCCAGGTGTATTTTGTCTTGTCAATACCAGCCTGTCCCCTGATAATCAGTCAGGTTAGGGCTAGTACAAGAGGAGGGTTAAAATAAATCTAAAATCTCACCACGATCTAGCACAAACCTTGATGTACATATGAATCATTGGGGCTCCTGTTAAAAGGAACCTGAGATTCTGCATTTCTGCTGATGCCCCTGGTCCTGATGCCACTATGAAAAGCAAGGCCTGTGGTTCTCAGCTTTGACTGGACTTTGGAATCACTTGGGAGCTTTAAAATATCATGAAGCTTAGGCCCCACATCCAGGGCTGAGTGTGGCCCAGAGGTTGGCTTTTTTTGTTTGTTTGCTTTTCCTTTCCCCTTTAACAATACAAGATGAGGCAGTTTTTAAAAAGTTCCCAGAATCCGGTGGGCGCGGTGGCTCACGCCTGTATTCCTAGCACTCTGGGAGGCCGAGGCGGGGTGGATCGCTCAAGGTCAGGAGTTCGAAACCAGCCTGAGCAAGAGCGAGACCCGGCTCTACTAAAAATAGAAAGAAATTAATTGGCCAACTAAAAATACATGGAAAAAAAATTAGCAGGGCATGGTGGCACATGCCTGTAGTCCCATTTACTCAGGAGGCTGAGGCATAAGGATTGCTTGAGCCCAGGAGTTTGAGGTTACTGTGAGCTAGGCTGACGCCAAGGCACTGTAGCCTGGGCAACAGAGTGAGACTCTGTCTCAAAAAAAAAAAAAAAGTTCCCAGTATTCTAATGTGCTGTCAAGATTGAGAGGTGGCACCTTAGAACCACCTAAGAAATGTCTTTAAAATGTATCTTCTAGGTTCTTAAAGTTTTTGATTCTCTAATTTTTGGAAGTAGCAGGGTCCTCTGCAGTGTGCCTGTAGTCCCAACTACTAGGGAGGCTGAGGCAGGAGGATCACTTGAGCCCAGGAGTTTGAGCCTACAGTGAACTGTGATCATGCCTGTGAACAGCCACTGAACTCCAGCCTGGGCATCATTGTGAGACCCATCTCTAGGAGTAGCCCCAGAGATTCTGCTGCAGGCAGCACTCACACTTGGAAGAGGGGTCCTGGGTCCTGAAGATGCAAGAGTACAGTGATTATGGCCAAGATGCCTGAGGGCTGTGATTATTGGGGTTGGATGGAACCGATTAGATCTCCAGGCTCATATTTCCTGGCAGCCCTACACCAGCTGGTAAATCACATAAAAAACAACAACAACAACAACAAAGAAAAACCCTGAAACAATTCCTTTACTTGCCTTTCCCATAAGGTTAACATACACCTGCGTGATTATTTCTAAAGAGTAGATTCCCAAAGTAGAATTGCTGCTTCTAGGAAAATTAGCTTTCAAATTTAGACAGATATTGATGGGGAAATTCATAAAAATACATTCCAGTCTCTATTCCCAACAGTGTATGAGAGAATTGGATCATCACACTTTCACTCAGGTAAATCTTTAAAATTTTTGCCATTTATTATAATAATATAAAAACCAGATTCATTGTTGCTTTCATTTTTATTTCCCTGATGAGTAGCGAGATTGAGTTCTTTTCATTTTTTTTTTAAAACTATTTACAGTTCACCTATGATTTGCCTGATTATTCCCATTGGGGACAAATCTTTAGACTGGGTAAGCCTCAGCTTCCTCCTCTGTAAGATGCGGGCCACGGTACTTCCCAAAGTTGTTGGGATTAAATGAGATTCTGTGACTTGGTATGCATCAGGGTTCCAGAAACATTTGCCTTTGAAACCCACCCTGGAGCCCACCCTCTGGCCGCCCAGCGGGGCCCGCGCCCAGGGCGGATCCGTGCAACACGAGGGCCGGGCGGGGTGGGCAGTAATTACCGGCCAGGGGGGGACGCGCTCCTCCGCCCCCTCCCCTTCCTCCGCCCCCTCCCCTTGCGGGTGGTCCTCGTGCCGGCCCGCCCTCCCGCGCCTGCCCCACGGAAGGACCCGTCACCCGCTCCGCACTGACTCAGTGATACCCAGTTCCCCTCCAACCCTAAGGTCCTTGCGGGGGAACCCGGAGCGCCGCGGGCCCGCGGAGCCCTGGCCTTGCCTCGGTGTCTGTAGTCCCCACGTGGCAGCCTGAGCTCTTCCTCCTCCCGGGCTGGATCTTTGCACCAACAATTCCTGCAGCAGCTGCAGGCTGCTCCCGGGACAGGAGACAGAACGCATGGGGCATCCCGTTATCTTTCATCTCCAAACCCTGGGGCTACTGTGCCCAGGCTCCCCCGCTGAGTCAAAGGAGGGAAGACTCCTGGCTACCTTCCCCCTTGACCCACAGCCTAGGGTCAAAGGCCTGGAAGAAAGGAGGCATTCCCAGCTCTGCCCCACCCCTCACTGGATCCCCAAGCCCCTCAGATAACAAAGGTGGAGTCTTGACTACTTGAATAATAATCATACTTTCATATTTGCATGACACTTTATCCTCACACAATCAAATGTCGGTGTCTATATTTTGCAGAAAGATACCAACGTTTTATATTCTGCATATTTTACTATGCACTTATTGTTCTTCCTTCTTCCTTCACCCCCTGATTTCTTCCTTTCCACTCCTTGAGTAACCTTGAGTTACACAGTTCTTTCTCTACCTTTCTCTCTGACCATATAATCATAGATCTGCATATATGCACAGATTTGGACGACTCTTTGCCCATAGTTTTGTGTCACTTAATCCTCACTGTAACCCTACCAGTGGATTGTGCCTGTTTTAGAGTTGAGGAAACTGAAGTTGTGATTTCATTTTGTCTCTATTTATTGAATTCTAACTACTTACTGGATTCAATAATAAACGTTATATACGTTATTGCTTAATCTTCCATATTATGCAGTTTGCAGTTGAGGAAACAGATTAGGGAGCGGAAGGAAAATTGTAAACAAGAAGCAATGTGGCAGGCTGTGATTTCAATGCCCAGAGGGTCTTGTCACCTGTCACTTCTCTAAAATGCTCTGGATTGGAGAGAATTCAGAGAAGTGGGAATTGTTATGCTAATAAGGGTGGTGGAACAAGTGGATTATTACATGCTTCCTGTTATGTTACTGTAATTATTTTAATTATTGCATTCTGTTTTTTCACATGTAAAATAGCAATGAAAATATCTGCTTTGCAGAGGTTCCAGTAAAATTAAATGAAACCATGTCAAATAAACTAGAAAGCAGAATACAAATATGAACTCGAGTAAGATATTAGAAATGTTTATTGGTTTGCTTTTTCTATTATTAATTTAATATTATTAATCACAAGAGTCTTAACTTCTGTTGGAAAGAAGTCAAACTGATATTGAAGTTAATAATCTCTTCCCACCCTCCCCCAACTCTAGTGTAGCATTTGGTGTGAATCCTTCCAAAACTTTATGGCCATGAAAAAATTCCATTGAAACAGGCATAGATGCTATTTTGCTTCATTTCAATTGTACTATTCACACTCTGCAACTTGGATTTGTCACTTACCTGCTTAATAAACCATTTAATAATTCCACCTATGCAACTGACTCATTCGCTTTAATAGTTGCAGAACATCTATAGTATGAATGCATCTTCATTTATTCAGCCACTTTCCTGAATATGTCTTCAAAAGATCCCTTCGGGGAGAGAACACCCTTTCTTCTTCATTACTTCTCAGTCAAACTCTCTCACTCCCTCTGGGCAGGTGTGACCTTTCTGGGTAGGTTTGTAACCTTTCTGGGTAGTGAAAATCTTCCTGGCTCCTCCTGCCTGGCTGCAGGGCTCTATGCCAGTAAACTTGCAGTTTCTTCTCCTCTTCCTACCCACATTCTTCTATGCCAGTAAACTTGCAGTTTCTTCTCCTCTTCCTACCCACATTCTTCTGCTAGCAAAAGAGGAGCTGGTCCCAGAGTTGTTATCATTTATGACAACATTCTCTGGGTACTCTTTAAAAGCTAACATCACTTAAGAAAAGCAGCAGATCCTTTCCAAACAGGGAGCTACTCACTATGGCACCCTCTGAACTCTTTCAAAACTTAGCACTGGCCGGGTACGGTGGCTCACTCCTGTAATCCTAGTACTCTGGGAGGCCGAGGTGGGCAGATCGCTCAAGGTCAGGAGTTGGAAACCAGCCTGAGCAAGAGCGAGACCCCATCTCTACTAAAATAGAAAGAAATTAATTGGCCAACTAAAAATATATAGAAAAAATTAGCCGGGCATGGTGGTGCATGCCTGTAGTCCCAGCTACTTGGGAGGCTGAGGCAGCAGGATTGCTTGAGCCCAGGAGTTTGAGGTTGCTGTGAGCTAAGCTGATGCCATGGCACTCACTGTAGCCTGGGCAACAGAGTGAGACTCTGTATAAAAAAAAAACAACAAAAAAAACTCAACACTGAAGAACAGTGATAGAGGATTCTCCTCTGGTTGTTGGCAGCTAGCACATGGTCAGTCGCTGGGCAGGGAAGGGATGTCTCGCAGCTCCCACTGCCCTGGCTCAGACCCTCTGACATCTTGCTGGATAAAGGTTATGGCCTCTTGCCTGGTTCCCTGTCTCCAGCGCTTTCTTTCTCTAGTCAACCCCTCTTCCTCACTTGCCATGTGATCTTTTTTTTTTTTCCTTTTTGAGACAGAGTCTTGCTCTGTTGCTTGGGCTAGAATGCCGTGTGTCAGCCTAGCTCACAGCAACCTCAAACTCCTGGGCTCAAGCGATCCTCCTGCCTCAGCCTCCCGAATAGCTGGAACTACAGGCATGTGCCACCATGCCCAGCTAATTTTTTCTATATATTTTTAGTTGGCCAATTAATTTCTTTCTATTTTTAGTAGAGACAGGGTCTCGCTCTTGCTCAGGCTGGTCTTGAACTCCTAGGCTCAAGTGATCCTCCCACCTTGGCCTCCCATAGTGCTAGGATTACAAGCATGAGCCACTGCGCTCAGCCACCATGTGATCTTAAAATCTCTTGTCATGTCCTTCCTCAACTCAGAAAATTTCTATTGCTTTTGATTTTTTCATAATGTCCTAACTTTTTTTTTTTTACCACAGAGTCCTGGGAAACTCATCATCTTCAAAAGGAAACAGTTGCCATTTCTTCTGTACCCAAACCACAGACTCCTTCTTCTGCATTCTTTTGAAGTTTCCACGCCAGAAACTTGGGAGCCATCTTCACTTTCACCTATATTCAGTTAATTCCAGTGTCCAGGCCTTTGTGCCTCAAAAATAATTCTTAAATTGGTCTCCTTCTCCCCACCCTCAGCACTGAGAGCTCTCTTACCTACCCTCCCTCCAAGTCTTCACGTGGGCTGTTCCCTCCGTTCCCTCTCCCTTCCTCAATCTTTCCTTCATTCCCAGAGTATGAAGACGAATCTGCTGCTCCAGAGAGGGAGGCACTGAGGAAGGGATGAGGGATACTAAGAATTGTTGGAAGTAGACTTATTGGGAGCAGCCAGGCACATACTGTTCCTATATTTAGTTTCAAGCCATCGTCCACGTGAGAAATTTAAAGCGGTTTATGACAAAAGCATTATGGGACTTTGTATGGTTGAATTTTGTAAATTTGGCATGTTTATGCCAGTCACCTGTTGACATGCTTGTCATTCTCATGATGCGTGGGACGTTTGGGGGAGTGGAATACCATTATAGGTTGAAGAATGTTCTTTATCTCAGCCCTCACCTACTGACCACAGTCATTCACTGCATAACGACTTTTTGGTCCATGAGGGACTACATATACAACAGTGGTCCTATAAGATTATAATATCATATTTTTACTGTCCCTTTTTTATGTTTTAGATATGTAACCCAAATATCATTGTTATAATTGTCTATTCAGTACAGTCACGTGCTTTACATGTTTGTAGCCTGGGAGCAAGAGTCTATACCACACAGCCTCGATGTGCAGTAGGCTATACTGTCTAGGTTTGTGTAAATATACCCTATGATGTTCACACATCAAAATTGCCTAAGGAGGCATTTCTCAGAATGTGTCCCTTCCTTAAACGACTCAGGGTTGTACTTGGGGAAAAAGGTAGAAATGAGCCACCTGGTGGCAGTTACTGTAGTTGCAGGGCTAGAATCCCTAGGGGGAAATCTCTGTTCAGTACTGCTGCCTCCCTGAAGAACCCAGAAGCCGAGTACGTGCTTTCTTTCTTATTTTGAGACAGAGTCTCAGTTTGTTGCTCAGGCTACAGTGCCATGGCATCAGCCCAGCTCATAGCAACCTCAAACTCCTGGGCTCAAGCAATCCTCCTGCCTCGGCCTCCCGAGTAGCTAGGACTACAGGCATGTGCCACCATGTCTGGTTAATTTTTTCTAAATATTTTTAGTTTGCCAATTAATTTCTTTCTATTTTTTTTAGTAGAGATGGGGTCTCACTCTTGCTCAGGCTGGTTTCAAAATCCTGACCTTAAACAATCCGACCACTTCAGCCTCCCAGAGTGCTAGGATTACAGGCGTGAGCCACCTCTCCTGGCCTTGAGTATGTGCTTTCTCGTGGCATGGTGCAACAGGCATGTGTCATTCTCCCTTTGGTATTCCTCCCAAGATAAAGGACAGGGAGTTAGACTAAAGGAGGACAGTACTAGGCAGAGCGCTGTGAGTGCTAACAAGCATCCAAGTTCATTCCTCCTATCCTTTAAAGCACCAGGTCCCCTTCCTTTAGAAAACTTCCTAGATTTGAGATTTTTATCTATGTTTAGCATCAAGATTTTGTTGTTTTTGTTGAGACAGAGTCTCACTCTGTTGCCCAGGCTAGAGTGCCGTGGTGTCAGCCTAGCTCACAGCAACCTCAAACTCCTGGGCTCAAGCCATCCTCCTGCCTCAGCCTCACGAGTAGCTGGGACTACAGGCATATGCCACCATGCCCAGCTAATTTTTTCTATATATTTTTAGTCAGCCAATTAATTTCTTTCTATTTTTAGTAGAAATGGGGTCTCGCTTTTGCTCAGGCTGGTTTCGAACTCCTGACCTTGAGCAATCCTCCTGCCTCGGCCTCCCAGAGTGCTAGGAAGGATTCTTAAACTAGGATTCTTTCCTTCTTCACTTTTGCCAAATTTTTATTGCAGTGACTGGTACATTTCACGTCTTCCCATTTGGCTATTTGTTTCCTGAGGGCTGCACCTATGTTCCTTAAATTCAATTCTGCAAATATGTAGTACCAGGCTTTAGGCTAGATGTTCCTGGATTATAGGAAGAAGGTGTGCCCTTCCTCTCCAGGACCTTAGAAATGAACAAGGGAGGCTGACTTGAAATCAGAATTGCTGGCTTATCTATAGCCTGATAATGACAAGTATTACTAAGTACAAAGTACTAAAAGCAGAGGCAAGTTTGGGGGGGGCAGGTAACGGGTGGTGGAAAGATGCCAGAAAAGCAATAGCACTTCAAGGGGCCTTAGGGTTTGGAGCCGGTAGAAAGGGCTCCATCCTAACTGCTGCTGTGGACTTGCTAAGTGTTGCTGGCCCAGCCCTGTAACCTCTCCATCCATATACCTGCTTCCCTGTTGGAACCAGCAAAGGCAGATCCAGGATTAAAATAAAAGAAAGCCTGATTATATCCTGTAAGAATTTACAAATCCTTAGACAGCTTGGTCCAAGGGAGTAGACAAACCACTAACTAGGAATCCAAATACCTCGGTTTCGGTCTCGGTTCTGCCCTTGCAGGCTTTGTGACCATGGGCAAGTCATAGCATTTTCTGGGCCTGTGCTTGACCATAAATAGAATGGTAATATTAATAGTAACGCCTGCCACAGCTGGCTTCTAGGGGGGTAGGGGAGGTCAAAGGATCTTTAGGTGACTGAGTGGGGTGTGCTGGGAAGAAATCATCAAATCTTTGCTGAAAGTATGGCCTTGTTAATAAACTAGCTAACAGAGAAATATAAACTACCAACAAAAAGAGGAATAAACTCACAACTGCCCTTTGTTTTGTTTGATTAAACACCTGGGACTCGACTCATTATCTCTAGGAGTTTGTTTTCACAGCCTTGAAGAGCCCTAAGTGGACAGTAGGGGTGTGTATTCCCTGTTCCTGTTTCTGCCAGGCCAGATTCAGAGAAAAGAAAAAAAGAGAAAAACAGACACAGTGGCTTCACAGATTTTTGCCATCAGCTGGCAGCAATCACGTTTTTACTTTTTTTCCTTTACCTCCTAATAAAAACTCTAAACCTCTTATCCTCTCTGCTGACATGTCTCCTTTCTTTCTTTTCATGTCCTGCCCTTCTCACCCTTTGAGAAGTAAACGTTCTTTCTTTAAAACTAATCTAATCTTTGTGTGAGAAATCTTTCTTATCCCATAACTTAAGTCCTCCCACCCCAACATTCACCCTGCCTGGCTGGCCAAGAGATGAAGCCAATGGGGTTGGGCTGGCCAGGAGCCAAGCAGAACTTGGGGAAGGAAGACAACATGTGAGTCTGGATACATAGTTGGCCACAAATACCTGGGAAGTGTTTTTTTCCAGCTCATAGATTGCTTATAACTTTGTGTGGCAGCCATTATTTATGTATAAGACGGAGATACTCATGCACTTTGACCCTTTACAGGTTATGTCTGGCTGGTTCGCACTTAGTCCAGCAGGCCGCATGCCTCCACGTGGCATCCATTGGATACACCATGGTATCAAGACAACGAGCATCGCCACAGGCCCTTTTCTCTGTGAGGTCTACCTTTAGGGCAGCGTCCTCCTTATATTCCCAGTCCCTCGCACAGAGCAGAAACTGAGCAAATGTCTCTTGATTACAGACCCTATGAATTCGAATAGGTCCTGCCAAGTCTTTGGGAAATAATGGAAAAGCCATCTGTCTGGAACAGGTGAGGAATATGTTTGCTTGAGGGTAGGGTTAAAACTCTTCCTAGACCTCTGATCCCATTTTATAAATTTGAAAATCTACCATTTTGGGACTAACTCTTAAAAATAAGAGTCAACCACAAATAATTGAAAAAAGTTTTATTAAATCATTTAGACTTGAAAGAAGTCACAATAGTTAACACACTTAAGTGTGTTCTGTACACCACCAACCCAAACGGATTGATTTCAAAATTTTTATAAATAAAAAATAAACATATTTACAGTGAAAATGTTAGCAAGTTAGATCATTAAAGTATTATCTATAATCAGTTTGGGGGAAGTTATCAACCTACGTGATTACATATAAGACATTTAAGATTTCATTAGATTTAAAAAGTCCAGAATTAAAGAAGTTAGTTGTAATATATAATCCATTTCTTACTATAGCTTTTTTCCTCCCCAAACCAGAACTTTTGACCAATTTACATAAAAAGCTTCATTTTTCCTTTATTGGCGGTAAAAGTACAAAAAGCTCTACACTCTCCCTAGAACCATCTAAGGAATAAAGCTATTTAATACTACAAATATGACTATAAAACCATGGACATAAACTGTTATACAATTTGTGCTATTTGTCCTCCAAAATAGTGCAGATTCCTAATTTACCCACCAGGGACAAAATGGAGTCAGCTTTTTTGGAAATCAGTTTCAAAATCATATCTCCTTTTTGGAAATCAGTTTCAAAATCATACCTCTAGAAAGCATATTTCTAGAGCAATATAGTTATCACATGGGTAGAATTTTATTTTTCTGTATTACAAAAATATTTCCATTTTAATTCTCTCTATATATATTAGGGATTACTTCTACCTCCCTAGGCAAAAGGTGAGGGCTATAAAGCTTGGACAGCCAGTGTCAAAAACAAAGAACCAGGACCACACACGTGATTTAGACAGTCCTCTCCTAAGTATAGCAAAAATTAGGAGTTGTCTCAAATTAGGTTATGTTCCCAAATCCAGTTTAAATCTGACTTAGGAAAAGTAGTCCAAAATAAAATTGAGCAACAAACAAAATTTTCAAGTCTACAATTTTGGAAAGTCACAGTCCTAAGAGGTGGCTTATTCTGTGTTACCTACTGGGGTTGCTACCACAACATAAGGCTAATTGCTTGGCAAAGGGCTATGGGAGTTGCTGGACTGTCTTGAATGTTTTGTTCCTGATGAACTCATGGAGCGAGACCTCTGTCTGAGCACTGTTTTTCCTGTAAACTCCAAGTCCTCAAATACAGCATTTTCAATGATGTTTGTAGCTTCTGGCCGTTCCATGGGGGATGGAGAGAGCATATCTTGAACCATCACATACTGAAATACAAAAATTGTTTCATGACAAAAGGGCCAGGTTTACATCACTAAACAGTCTTTTAAATTAGGGGCTGGCAAAATTTTTCTGTACATATTTTATGAGTCATATAGTCTCTGATGCAACTACTCGATTTGGTCATTGACGCACAAAAGCAGCCAAAGCAATATGCAAACTAACAGATATGGCTGTGTTCTAATAAAACTTTATTGCAAAAATAGGCAGCAGGCTGGATTTGACCTGTGGGCTCTAGTTTGCCAACCCTTGCTCCAAACAAATATGGACCATTTTGGGGTAATTGGTAATTTTCTAACATACAATAAAAGGGTTATAAAATCACATCTTTGAAATACAGACATCATCAGATTTTAAAAATTCATCTTACAATTGCATGTAAATCTACAATTATCTCAAACAAAATTTTGATTAAAAAAAATCATGGCAGAGATCAGCAACCAACACATTTTCTTGATTGTTAAAAATCCTTTTTAATGTAATATATGCTCTTATGATCCCTCCTGGGAATACACTCATCAACTTTGCAAAAGTATAACAATTTTTAGTAAAACATATTTCCTTTAAGCATATCTAAGTATATTATTATAAAGTTCATTTTTAATGCAATCCTTCATTATACTTATAATACTGAAAGATTAATTTTGACTTTTTCCAATTTTATAATTAATACATATTATCTATTTACTTCCACTTAATTATTTAAGAAAATTCAATATTTATCAAGGTATAAATTTCATAGGTGGTCATGCAGCACGAAGCACAGGACACTGGGCTGAGGAAGGCAGGCCTGCGCTCCAGTCTTTGGTTTTAATAAATCGCATGCTCTTGGGAGCAGGTCCCTTTCCTCTCTAGACCTTTGGCTTCCTCATCTGTAAAATGGGGAGACTAAGTAGACTGCTGAGGACTCTTTAAGTTCTAAATATGATTAGAAAAAAAATAAAAGATATGGATTATACATACCTCACGAGGATATTTCTGAGTAAATAGTGGTGGAAATTTGAGATTTCTTACATCAGTTAAGATCTAAAAAAAATGAAAAGTGTTATTTATCTTGACATATGAATCTATTTAAACACAAAAATATTTTTTTATATCTAACAGATGGAAAACTTATCAGGAGTTTTTCCTAACTAGGTAATTTATATACAAGTGCTCCCTGTGCACAGACGTTCACTCCATCAAATCATCAAAATATAGTGGGGGATGCACACACGCACACACACACACTTGGGCCCTCTGTATCCGCAGGTTCTGCGGCAGAAGATTCAACCAACCACAGGTCAAAATTATTTGGAAAAAAATGGACATTGCATCTGTACTGAACAGGTACAGATTTTTTCTTGTCATTATTCCATAAACAATACAGTATAACAGCTATTTACACAGCATTTACATTGTATTAGGTATTATAAGTAATCTACAGATGATTTAAAGTAAATGGAGGATGTATGTAGGTTATATACAAATATTACACCCCTTTTTTGTGGGGGGGCAGAGTCTCACTCTGTTGCCTGGGCTAGAGTGCCGTGGTGTCAGCCTAGCTCACAGCAACCTCAAACTCCTGGGCTCAAGCAATCCTTCTGCCTCAGCCTCCCAAGTAGCTGGGACTACAGGCAAGCGCCTCCATGCCCAGCTAATTTTTTCTACATATTTTAGTTGGCCAATTAATTTCTTTGTATTTTTAGTAGAGACGGGGTCTTGCTCTTGCTCAGGTTGGTTTTGAACTCCTGACCTTGAGCAATCCTCCCGCCTCGGCCTCCCAGGGTGCTAGGATTGCAGGCATGAACCACCACGCCCGGCCACTACACCCTTTTATATAAGAGACTTGAGCATCCACAGATTTTTGTAACCGTGGGGGGTCCTAGAACTAATCCCCATGCAGATACTAAGGAACAACTGTGTATGTGTGTGTATACATACATTTACATACATATATGTGTATATATGGACACATATAAATGTATACATATATTTACATACATATATGTATATATATATTGATATATACACATAGAGAACAGCTATACTGATGCACAGAGAAAATATTGGCAACTATTAATCTTTGTCTCTATGGATTTTCCTATTCTGGACATTTCATAAAAATGGAATCATACACATGTAGACTTTTGTGTCTGGCTTCTTTCACTTAGCATAATGTTCTCAAGGTTCACCTATGTTGTAGCATGTATTAGTACTTCACTTCTTTTATGGCTGAATAGTATTTCTTTGTAGGGATATACCACAATTTGTTTTTCTACTCGTTAGTTGATGGGTTGTTTCAACCTTTGGCTATTATTAATAATGCTACTATGAACATTTGTGTGCATGTTTTTGTCTAGATTTTCATTTCCCTGAGCATATATCTAGGAGTGGATTTACTGAATCATATGGTAATTCTATGTTTAACTTTTTCACGAACTGCCAAACTATTTTCCACAGCAGCTGTTCCATTTTACATACCCACCAGCAAAATAAGAGGGTTCTAATTCCTCCACATCCTAGCCAACACTTGCTATTTTGTTGTTGTTGAGACAGAGTGTTGCTTTGTCACCCTGGGGAGAGTGCAGTGGTGCCATCATAGCTGACCACAACCTTAAATTCCTGGGCTCAAGTGATCCTCCTGCCTCAGCCTCCCTAATAGCTGGGACTACAGGTTTGCACCATGACACCTGGCTAATTTTTCTATTTTTAGTAGAGATGGGGTCTCATTGTTGCTCAGGCTGGTCTTGAACTCCAAAGCTCAAGTAATCCTCCCACCTCAGCCTTCCAGAGTGCTAGGATTACAGGTGTGAGACATCGTGCCCAGCCAACACTTGCTAGTTTTCATTTTTTGGTTACAGACATTCTAGATGGTGTAAAGTGCTATCTCACTATGCTTTAGATTTGCATTTCCCTAATGCTTAATGATGTTGAACATCTTTTCATGTGCCTATTGGTCATTTTTATATCTTCTTTAGAGAAATGTCTATTGCTTTGCCCATTTTTTAATTGAATTGTCTTTTGTTGAGTTGTAATAGCACTTTATATATTTTGGATACGAGACATTTTTCAGATACTGGATTTATAAATATTTTCCCCCATTCTGTGGGCTATCTTTTCACTTTATTTTATTTTTAGAGCTAGAGTTTTGCTATAATGCCCAACCTGGAGTGCAGTGGCTATTTACAGTAATGATCATAGTGCACTCCAGTCTTGAACTTCTTGGCTTAAGTGATACTCCTACCTCAGCCTCCAGAGTAGTTGACTATAAGGCACGGGGCACCACACCTGGCTTATCTTTTCACATTCTTGATAATGTTCTTTAACTTGTAACTACATACATTTTGATGCCATCTGATTCCTGATCTTTACTTAGGTTGGACTTATTTTATTTTCCTTTCTGGAAGTTTTCAGGGCCTTTATCTCTGGTGCTCTGAAATTTAGTTATTTTGGTTGCTTTTCCCCCCTTTTTTCCATTTGTTGTACAGAGCATTTGGTAGGTCCTTTTAGTTATTAGAGATATGAGTCCTTTGGTTCTATGTGAGAACTATATCCTCTTCTACCATGGCCATAAATCAATGGGTTAGATCTAAAATTGCTAAATTAAGAAATGGTGATTAAGAACATAAACTTGGGAAATGTGGAGTTAAATACCAGGGACAACCACTAGAAGAGTTGAGGGTAACCACTTATGAAGGATGGGGAAAGACGTGACAGAGGCCTACTTTAAAAAGACTTTCAGTGTTACTCTCTTAAAAGCTAGGGTCATGGTTTATTTTGATAGGAAAAACTAATTATGCTTAATTTGTCAGCATTTTTTTTTTTTTTTTTTTTAGAGACAGAGTCTCACTCTGTTGCCTGGGCTAGAGTGCCATGTGTCAGCCTAGCTCACAGCAACCTCAAACTCTTGGGCTCAAGCGATCCTCCTGCCTCAGCCTCCTGAGTAGCTGGGACTACAGGCATGCGCCACCATGCCAGGCTAATTTTTTCTATATATATTAGTTGTCCAATTAATTTCTTTCTATTTTTAGTAGGGACGGGGTCTTGCTCTTGCTCAGGCTGGTTTCGAACTCCTGACCTTGAGCGATCCACCTGCCTCGGCCGCCCAGAGTGTTAGGATTAAATTTGTCAGCATTTAATTATGAGTGTGGGACCAGCTGTCCTCTGGAAAAATCTTCTCCGGCCAAATGACCAAGATCACTCCCTTTTCCTGCATGCCCCACTCCCTGCCCCCGCCCCCTTACCCTGTGGGTCCCCTAGCTTTTTTCTTATTACAAACTTATTATGTACAAGATATTATTAAATTATGATGAACTTAAGCAAACATTAGGAAGAAACAATCTAAGCAATTTTTTGAAGACTGAGTTTTAAATGGAAGCAAATAGTCTAGAAATCCTCCCCGTGTTGCTCACATGACATCTTCTAGTTAACTAGTTTGCTGTTATTAAAAATAATCTTCTTTTAAAACTCTTTATTTTGTAAATTTGCGATTATTTTTCAACCTTTAAAAGAATTGTTTTTTGAGGATGGGAGTACTTACCCTGACTCTCTCCATCTGAGTGCTGAATGGGTACAGCAATTCAAATAGAATCAGGCCTAAAGAAAAGATGTCCACTTTATGAGAATAGTTGTTTCCATGAATCTGAAATGCCATATAAAGAAAAAATATTAAAATATATAAAGAAAAAATATATAAAATATATAAAAAATATATAAAGAAAAAATAACACTGAGATAGCACAATTGACATTACAGTCTTATTGAATCCTAGAGTTAACTTTGTCACTTCTTGGTTCAAATGTATGTGTAAAAATGTTAGTAAAGAGTTAATCTCTCAAGCCTCTTTTCTTCAACTTACCCCACTAAGGGTAATTAAAGTACTCAGCATTACAGAAGGAAAGCCCAGGTACAGCTCTGAGATATGCATCAGTAAAATAGGCCCAGCAGAAACCTGGAGCCTTGTGATGATGCTACAAAAAAAATGTTGGTGGGAGCCAGTAAAAGCTGCTCAACTACCCCTGAGGTGAAGGTTTTCAAAGCAAACACTATCTAAAGCAAATCTCTCATTTCTAATCATCTTAGTCCTCACCCATTTTTATGAGAAAATCTTCATTACTCCAAACCACTAATCAACTGTGATTAGCCTTCCTTACAGCACTTAATTATGGACTACTTTGCATTCTTGGTTGCATTTTTCATGTGTATATTTCTTATTCTTTGCAACTCGATTATAAAGTCCTGGAGGGAAGGGAACTGCTGCTTTTGTGTTGCCATCATCTAGCATTGGGCTAAGTACAGAGAAGGGCCTCAATAAATACTCATTTGTTAAAATGAACAAATGAATTACAACTGAACTACCCTATTAAACAAAGCTTCATTCAAATTAAAAGTGACCTCCTGGAGGCTCAGAAGAACCCTTTTATTTGTGAAAATTTCTTCAGGCATATACTTGACATTTGGCAAACAGCCAAAGAAAGGGGGCATCACTTTGGAAATGGTCCACATTGGCATTTCTGAATTGGGGGATGGAGGGTCGTAGTGCCAGGTTTTAGGAGCCCTCCACGACCTCCCTTCTAGCTGTTCTTGGCATCTGTCTCCCTGGCTCCTGCCTCTATGCTGACAGAAAAGCAGAGGAAAAGCTCAGTGGCCATTGTCAGCTGCATCACCCTCCTTCCTTCTAAGTGACTGTAGGGACCTGAACCCTCCCTTACCTCTCATCCCTGGGGTTTGGGAAAGCATTCAAAGAAAAATACATTCGAAAACAATGCTTGCAGGGAAACAGTGAAAAGGACAGCCTCACACTACTTGGAGAATATAAATTGACACAAATTCATGTGAAATAACTTGGTAATAAATGTTGACTCCTAATTAAATAATCCCATCTAATTTCATCCATCCCACATCCATGGAAATGTGGACAGACAGTTGGGTACAGGGATAGTTACCCAAGTGATATTCCTAACAGTGAAATATACAACTAAAATGTCCAAAACAAATATGGAATAAATTGCTGAGCAGAACATATACAATGTAGCCACAAGTATTTTTCTCAGAATATTTAGAAATATAGGAAATGCTTACATTTTAATATTGTATCCAAATTTTTACAGAGTGAAATCCCAATTTTGTTTTCCTAAATAAAGTATAAAAATTGAAGATGTGTATGTGTTTATCTACATATATTAGACACAAAGAAGGAAATAATTAACTGCTTTTAAGATTAGAGATTTTAGTAAGTGATTTTTACTTTTTTAACACATCCCTATAATTTTCCACATTCCCTATGTAAGAACAGATTAATATGTAATTAATTATTAAATTTATTATTAAATATATTTTAAAGAGAAACGTAGCCTTGAGAACACATGAAGTTATCTTTACAAAATATCTAAAAATAAAGAATTAAGGGAGGCATAATATAATATATCCTTTTAGAGCTTAAATTGTTTTATCACTGTGCAATATGCCTGTATTTCTTGGTAACTACAACCAAGAACAAAGTAACTGTGAGCCCTGCCCATTTATGGTGAAGATAACAAAATTAAGAGTTTTAATAATAAATATTGTAAAACAATGTCTTAGTGTAGTTTCTGAGTCTTAAGTAAGACAATTCATACAGCCAAAGTATTTTGAGAGACTCTTTAAAGGGGCATTTTATAAAGTGACAGTTTTTATATTTAAAGAGGATTATAAAGAATAAAATTAACACTGTCCATTTTAACTAACATATTTTACCTACTATACATTTCATGACAAAATTTCTATAGCTATCTTAATTTTCTAGTATCTTCTATAATACCAAATATAGCATCACTTCACTTGTAAGTGGGAACTAAATACTATGTACACACGGACATAGAAAGTGGACTAATAGACACTGGAGACTTAGAAGGGCAGGAGAGTGAGAGGAGGGTAATGGATGAAAAAATTATTTCATGGGTATAATGTACACTATTCATGTGACAGGCACACTATAAACTCAGACTTCACAGCTCTGCACTACATTCTTGTAACCAAAATGTACTTGTACCCCTAAATCTATAAAAATAAAATTTAAAAACCTGTTTTCTTTTATTGAAGAAAACATATTGCATCACTTGTCATCAATCTCTTCCTTTCTCAGATGGCAAGCCTTGCCTCCAACCCCCCCCCCCACACACACACACACTGTGTAGTCACAAGCCAAAAAGTACCATCATCACAGCAGTGTATCTGGGTGGCCAGGACCACCTGGTGTTTATTGTTTCACTGACATGCCCATTCACTCATCCAGCAGATATTTATGAACCTGAATCTAGGCATTGTTTCAGGTGTTAGAGCAAAAAAAGAAATAAGCTGGGTCCCTGTTCTGATAGCTTATATTTTAGAGGGAAAGAAAGAACAATTTCAGAGAGTTAAAGATGCTGTGAAAAGAAGAGTATAAATGGGATAGACTCTGACAGGGAGTAGAAGGTGAGTCATCTACTTTAAACAAGGCTTCCTATGTAGTGAGCTCTTCATTAATAAGCATCCAGTTAGAATTATCTTTATTTAGTCATTCCTATTTTGCTTTCACAATACTTAACATGTGAAAGTATTATTTCCAGCCTCTTAAATAATAAATTTTTAAAAGATGCTATTAAAAGCCTTTTTAGGCCTGGCGTGGTGGCTTCACGCCTGTAATCCTAGCTCTCTGGGAGGCTGAGGCGGGCGGATTGCTCAAGGTCAGGAGTTCAAAACCAGCCTGAGCAAGAGCGAGTCCCCGTCTCTACCATAAATAGAAAGAAATTAATTGGCCAACTAATATATGTATAGAAAAAATTAGCCGGGCATAGTGGCGCATGCCTGTAGTCCCAGCTACTTGGGAGGCTGAGGCAGTAGGATTGCTTGAGCCCAGGAGTTTGAGGTTGCTGTGAGCTACCTGATGCCACAGGACTGATGCCACAGGACTCTAGCCCAGGCAACAGAGAAAGACTCTGTCTCAAAAAAAAAAAAAAAAAAAAAAGTAACAGAGTACAAAATATTCACTGATACAGTTTAAGATTCCACAGTATAGATGACTTCAATAAGTGATAATGATCACTTATTGAGTTTTGATGTACTATTGAAGAATATCCACAATTACTTGAAATGAAATATTACTCCCTTTTCCAGCTACATATATCTGTGTGAGGCCATATTTTCTTCATGTACTTCAGCCAAAATAACATATTGCAATGGACTGAATGCAAAAGCAGATATGAGAATCTAGCTCTTCCATAAGTCAGACATTAAAGAGCCTGGCAAAAATGTAAACAAATGCCCCTCTTCTAATTTTTTTTGTTTTTAGAAAATATTTTTTATAAAAATATCTTAAGATGTGATCAGTTTAATATTGTTATTTTAATTTATTTAATAAACCTTTTTAGATTTCTGTTTTTATTTCTAATGTGACAAATATTGATAGACAAAATTTTATAAGAAAAACTTTTGGATTCTCAATCATTTCTACAAGTGTAAATAAGTGCTGAGACCAAGAACTTTGAGACCTGCTGGTCTAAGCATAAAGAAGCTTGTAAAGATCATTCGCCTGTTGGAGGCTGAACATGATGCTCCTCTGAAGCTCCCAGGATGCCCTGTTTCCACGACTCTTCCAGTCCCTGCCTTCATTACAGTGCTTGTCCTCTGAGGACCAAGCATCCCACAAGGCAACACAACCCAGCTCTATTTCCTGCCATGGTACGTGCTGGAAGCTGCCTGTGAATTACCACAGATACTCAGTACAGTAACTCTGGCTCTAGCTCACTCTGAAAACAGTGTCTACATAGTTCACATAAGGCAAACTGGAATTAAGTTTAGGAGGGTGGAATTTAAAGTTTCTTTCTAAATTTCTGATTGCTATCATGGTCTCGTTCAGAGGGTGAACATATTTTATGTGTTCTAACTAATTTTCTTAATCCACCCTCAATTCAGGTTGTAGAAGTTGCATCCTCACTGTGTTGCCTGTGGAACACTATTGCCAGTTTTCATAATTTTTAGACTTTATGTTACTGGGTATTTTAATGAGAATGTAGGCGATTCATCAGGCACTTATAGCTTGCTGCCATGCTAAGTAAGTAGAAGTCTGAAAAACTCACCTGCTCTGGGCTCATGTATAGTTTGGTCCCTACTTGTCCTGTGTGTCTGGCATAAGCTGGCATTGGGGTCAGAACCATCTGTTCTTCTTCATCCTGGTCCATTGCAGTCACTAATCCAAAGTCTCCAACCTTGACCACATCATCCATTGTAAAGAATATGTTAGAAGGCTGGAAAAAATAAAACAGACAAAAGTACAGTCTTGGACATGGAGAAGGAGAGAAAGTAAATAATTATTAAATGACTATATAGAGAAAGAAATTTAAGAAACCAGATATTCTCAAGCATACCTCTTTTTCTGTTTTTTTTTTTTTGAGACAAAGGTCTCACTCTGTCGCCTGGGCTAGAATGCCAAGGCATCAGCCTCGCTCACAGCAACCTCAAACTCCTAGGTTCAAGCGATCCTTCTGCCTCAGCCTCCCACGTATGTGGGACTACAGGCACATACCACCATTCTGGCTAATTTTTTCTATTTTTAGTAGAGATGGGGTCTCACTCTTGCTCAGGCAGGTCTTGAACTCCTTACCTCAAGCAATCCTCCCACTTTGGCCTCCTAGAGTGCTGGGATACAGGCATGAGCCACTGCGCCCAGCCCCATACTTCTCTTTAAAATGCAATATGAAAATAAAAACAATGCTTCTATGCTAGACAGGCACTGTTAGTAAAGAAAATGGAAGGGGAACAGAGAAAGCTAGCATTTATTGAACATCTACTTAAACCATGAGAGATCCACATTCCCTAGGGGCCACGGTACTTAATCTTCAATCTTATTATTTTATATATTCCTCGAAGCTTCTCTATATTTATGACTTAAGCCACAGTAATGATAATGATAACAGTAACAATAATAGCAAATGCATATACAGCACTTACCATGTGCCGCCAGGCACTGTTCAAAGCAGCTTACTACTATTAACTCATAATACAACCCTATTAGATGAGTACTATTATTCCCCCATTTTACAGATGTGGAAACTGAGGCCCAGAAGTTAAATGAATTGCTTAAGGCTACCCAGTTAGCAATTAGTGAAGCAGGGATTCAAACCCAAGTTGCCTGGCTCTATGAGAAAAAGATCTTGGAATTCACTGCCATGTGTCCAGAACTGAGAACAGTTCTTGCTCTATGGTAGCTAATCACTACTGATGAAAGAATGAAACAGACTGATCATTTGGTTTGCATCTGAGAAGGGGAAACAGACTATCAAGAGGAATAAGAGTGCTTAACTATCTATGCTGCCTCTTCTAAAATTCATATGCTCTCAAGACTACAATCTACTCCCAGACCGCTGTCCCAAGTTCTAAACTTTCATGTGAAACTGTTTACAGGATACATCTAACCAAATGTCTCAGGGCTCCTTAACCCCAAAGTACCCTACATGAAATACATCATCTTCCCCTCAGAGTCTACTCTCCCCTGCAGGTAATATGACCACCATTTGCAGCTTCTGAAATAAGGAAAAAGGAAGCCATTTAGCTCATGTAATTGAATTTCATCATGCTTCAAATACTACCAGAAATAACATTTGGTTTCCAAACTCTAAAATACCAATATATAATTTTGACTTTGAAGCAATGAAGTTATTGTGTATAACTTAATCTATATAATAATCTGCAGCTCTCCCACAAATAACCTTGTACCAGAGACAATAATAGACTATGTGGCCTCAAATGTCATCTTTCCTCCCCACCTTCTGATGGCAGCTGGCATTTACTGAACCCTGTAATAGACAATGGTTTGGCTCTCCAGCGCCTACCCTCTGTACTTCCACCAGAACCATCTGACTTGACTTTGGGAACTCCCTCCTTCCTGGCTGTGCAACAACCTCGTTGTTTGTGTGGAAGTCATGCTGGCTCTACAGGTTGTCTAAGCTAATTTGTATAATCCCATTCCCTGGCCAGAAGACTGGTTCAGGGGTGGGTGGGTGTCCTTGGTTTATCAAGTAGAAATGAAACCCAGGACTTCTGATCAACACTGGGGGAAAACAATACTTTACTCCCCACCTTACCCCACCACCTTTAAAAGGCTTAAAAGAAAAACATGTGACCCTAAGAATGTCTGGCAACCATCCTGAGATTATGAGGGGAGAGCTTGCCTGAAAATGGAAGTGAGAAGTGGGGAGGAGGGAAACCAGGTTCTGGCCAAATCACTTGATCCCAGCTGAAGCTTTACCTGAATCCTCAACACTTTAGTCACATGGGCCAACAGATTTCCTTTTCTAGTTAAACTAGTATAATGCTTTTGGCTGAGAGCAAGAGAAAATTCAAAATAAAATGATATGAGCATCTAGAACATGTCAGCCATTGTATTGAGGCTATAGTCAGTGAACACAACAGAATGGTTTGTGCCCCCATGGAAACCACAGGATAAATAATCCAGGTGTGTTGAGAATGATGAAGGAGAAAGGAAAAGGTTCTATGAGAACTGTGTATTAGAGGAACCGAGAAAAGCCCCGACTGGAGAGAATAAAAGACTAGAAGTCAGTCTGAAGAGGCAGGTGCCAGAGAGTCCTGATGACAAAAATGTAACCAAAATACAAAAGGGGGAGAGGGCCTAGACGGTTGTAGCAAAATGTAAAGCTTTTTCAACCACGAACAAAAATCTTGCTGGTATTTTCTTTTTGGTATATTAGAAATCTTTAAAAGGAATTGCCTTTAGAAAAGCATAAAATCTTTTTGATTTCTAGAAAAAGTAAAGAGGAAATTAACTTTCCTTTTGGAATTCTTCTGATGTATAGACAAATACAGAAAAATATTTAGATAACATTGTAGCATTAAACAGATATCTACCAATATCTCATTTATAAATTAGCAAGCAGATATTCATTATTAGTGAAAACATAAATTCATTGCCTCTAAACTTGGCATCTGTGTGCACAGCAAGTATTAAGCACAAGAAGAATGTGTTTATCAGCAAGTTGTTTTCCATCAAATGATAAGCCTTTACCATATTCAAACCTAAACAGCTAGTATTCTCTCAAGTTAGGGGCATCTGGTCTCCTATAAGTTGTCTGTTCTATTCCAACAAAAATAATTCATCTCAGAACTTTTCATTCAGTGCAGAACAATTCCTGGCAATCAGTTTGGGCCTACATCAAAATCACTGAGACATAGTGTTATATATAACTAAATAACAATGATAGTGGAAATAGGAATTATTTCTATTTCTTATTTCTGTTATCCCAAAACTCTCAAAATATACTCCAGAATTTAGAAACCTACTGCTGATTTTAGAAGAAAATAATTTTTGTTTAAATAGCTACTATGGTGCCTGACACAAAAGTTTGTGGTTACATAAAACAAAACTGAAAATACCTAAAATGGATCCAAATCTGTCAAGAAGTTAGGCTAATTTCATCACAAAAATTATTTATACATTCATTACACATCTACTAGTGATTGCTATGAGTACATGGAATATGGTAGAAATTAATTAAATAAAAGTTCCATATACTTATTTTGCAGAAACACATACTAAGGAATGTCATGTTTTAGTAGGAATCTTATGTAGAATCATCTGGTTAACCATTTGTTTATTTATTTTTTAATTTTATATTCATATATACACACAAATATATATATTCTTATTATTTGGACTATATTTCCTAGAGACAACTGGTTAGCCATTTACAACCTTTCTCACCTCTTCCCCCAAAGCCCAAAGAGTTCAGGAGTAGTGGAAAATGTATAGAAATCTGCCCCAATTCAGAATTGGCTAATGAAGGAACTAACATCTCTCCTTCCATTTGGGTCCCTTTCATCATGCTATTTCAGGGCCCTAGGGGTACTTGTGGCAGAGTACTCAAAGCCATAGGAAAGACAAGGTGTATCTGCTTATGGTAGATTTTACCTAAAGATTCTTTTTTTTTTTTTTTTCCTCATCTGGACCACTGGGAATAACCTACACAGTAAAATGAACACAAACACATTATAGAGGAGAATGCATGGTTCGCCTGATGTTTTCCAACATGAGACTTCTTGTTCCTGTGGCAGGCCCCTTCAGGCTACTTCCTCAGACCTCTGCTCCCAGATGCCTCTGCTCTTAAGGGTCCTTCAGTTAAAAACTGATGAGTACTGCAAGTACTGCTCTGAATCATAAAATACCAGATTGAAACCCTCGTGTGATGTTCCACAAATACAGACCTTGAGGTCCCTGTGCATGAGTCCTTTACTGTGCAGAAACTCCACCGCCTCTGCGATCTGCAGGAAGATGTGCAGGCACACGCTCCTCTCTCTCTCCTCTATGGTACATCGTCTATTCATCCAGTCTTTGAGGTTTTCCTTTCTGCATAGCTGCATCTGAATGTAAAGATACACTTTCGGTGAACTGGGCTGGAGTTTTTCCGTGGTGTTTTTAGTGAGGTCTAAACTCAAAGTGGTTGGTCTTGGAGGAGAAATAGACAAAGTAGCTTCAGAAGAGGATCTGCTACTGCTGTGCTTGAAAGCAGTTAGTTTGTTAGCACAATGGTTGCCAATATGCAGGCGGTTAGTTTTGGGCTCTTCTTTACTGGATGCATTATCACAACCAGAATCTTCAAATACAATAGAAGAAGATGTTCTCTCCCTTGACCTTACATAAGGAGAAGCTTCAGAAGGACAGAGTTCAAAGGAGTGCCCCTCGTCATTGCCATCCATAGTACCATCTTCCACATCACAGTCTGTGAGACAACTGTCCTGGAGGTTGTACGCTGCATCCTCTGACCCACTGATGTCTCTGTGGTCCGTTCCTGAGAATTCCAGCGGAGAGAAATGACTCTCAGATGAACTTGTCTGGCCACAGGAAATCCCTACTGAAAAAGACCTGCTTCTTTGTGGTGAAGGAGCTATGATTTCGATATGTTCTTTTGTAGAGAAAGGATCCATTGTGCATATTTTAACTGACGGTGCATCCATTGGGCTAGGAGAGCTGAGTTGCCAGTCTGTGCTAAAAGTGGGAGAAAGACAAATGGATGAGAGTGAATATATATATTGATAAAAGTATTTTAACTGCACCCTTTGTTTAAAAAGTTTCAACTATAATAAAGCCAGTTAAGAGTGACAAACAACAACACAACATACAGACTAAATAAAAACATGCTATGTGAGGTAAAGAACATCACATTCCATCCATTCTTTCTAAAAAGCTTAACTTACAAGCTTAATTTTCTACATGAAACAATTGTCTGGGATTGTCATGCCAGAGTGGCCAAAGCCTTTCATGCAAAACAAGGACAGGATTCCTCAGCAGTGATCCTAAGGCCCCTGTCCAAATTAAGACAGCAGCTCACAGGGCCCTGAGACAGGGGCCACTTCATTTGGTCCTTCCATGGTTTCGCCATTGGTTGAGTCTATAATAAGCATCACTTTAACAAGGTACCTCACTTGGATCTCATGCTACTTAGGTACCTGTAGGCAGGAGCTTAATCCAGTTATTTACTCCACAAATGCTTCTTTTTTGTTTTCCTTTAGTAGTTTTGCTTGTTTGTTTGTTTTTGAGACAGAGTCTCACTCTGTAGCTTGGGCTAGAGTGCTGTGGAGTCAACCTATCTCACAGCAACCTCAAACTCCTGGGCTCAAGCAATCCTCCTGCCTCAGCCTCTTGAGTAGCTGGGACTACAGGCATGAGACACCATGCCCAGCTAATTTTTTCTATTTTTAGTAGAGATGGGGTCTTGCTTTTTCCTTCAGTAGTTTTTAAAGGTACTTTCTTCCTATAGCACACCATAGTTAATATGGGAAATGTCTTCAGACTACCTACATGTATGTATTTTTAAATGTAAATAGTTTAAAACAACTTAAAAGGGAGCTGTAAATTGTTAACTGGTAAGAGAAGAACTAAATAAAAAATTTTTTTAAAAGAACAGAGACATTCTAGCTCTCTGGGAGGCCGAGGTGGGCAGATCATTTGAGCTCAGGAGTTCGAGACCAGCCTGAGCAAGAGTGAGACCCCATCTCTACTATAAACGGAAAGAAATTAATTGGCCAACTAATATATATAGAAAAAAATTAGCCGGGCATGGTGGCGCATGCCTGTAGTCCCAGTTGCTTGGGAGGCCGAGGCAGCAGGATTGCTTGAGCCCAGGAGTTTGAGGTGAGCTAGGCTGACGCCACGGCACTCACTCTAGCCTGGGCAATAAAGTGAGACTCTGTCTCAAAAAAAAAAAAAAAGAACAAAGAGAAGCAGATAATACCTGATAATGAGAAAAGTCACTATAAAATACAGCTTAATCATAATTTATTGAGCCCTATTTTTAAAAAATTTAAAAATTATATTTCTAAAAACTAAATCAGAATTTCACTTAGCAAGTGGCTAGAGAATTTTCTAAAACATGACATAGAAATAGAACTCTGCTGTTTTTTCTTTAAAAAAATCCCTAAATCCGGCCTGTGTGGTGGCTCATGCCTGTAATCCTAGCACTCTGGGAGGCCAAGGTGGGCGGATCACTCAAGGTCAGGAGTTCAAAACCAGCCTGAGCAAGAGCGAGACCCCCATCTCTACTAAAAATAGAAATAATTAATTGGCCAACTAAAAATATATAGAAAAAATTAGCCGGGCATGGTGGCGCATGCCTGTAGTCCCAGCTACTTGGGAGGCTGAGGCAGTAGGATTGCTTGAGCCCAGGAGTTTGAGGTTGCTGTGAGCTAGGCTGACGCCACGGTACTCTAGCCCTGGCAACAGAGTGAGGCTCTGTCTCAAAAAAAAAAAAAATCCCTAAATTTATAGAAATGATATTGCGTTCACATAAGCAAAAAACCAGCCTAAAAGAAAATATTAATTTTTAAGTCTATGTCTAAAAAAGTTACCTTTCATCTTTCAGCCAAATTTCATCCATCTTTTCTTGCCACTTCTCTGGTGGTGCTTCCAGCCAGGCATTGAAATATCTAACAATCCCTGGGTGTTCCAGCTTGGCTAAGGCTTTTACTTCTCGCATTACCTTCTCCCGAGCCAATTCCCTGAAAGAGAGAAAACATGTATTTAAGGTGATGGATATCCCGATTACTTTGATTTGATCTTTACAAATTATATGAATGTTTTAAATTATCACATGACCCCCCAAATATGTACATCTATTATGTCTCTTTTTTCCCCCTTTATCTCATGCTGTTAAAGGGAATATATATTTATTATGTATCCAAAAAAATTAAAAATTAAAAAAGAAAATTAGCTGGGAAAAAAAGAGAAGAAAAAGCAAGATGACACTGAAGGTTGTTTATATCTGAGAAAATACTCAGATCCAATAGTGAAAACAGAAAAATAATAAAATAGAATTCTCCCTTGAATCTAAAGTTAGGAACAGAAGAGTTAGCATAGGTATAATTCTAAAAAGCCACATGGTAAGCCACATGTATTTGAAAAAATACATATATTTTAGTATTTTTTTCCTTCTTGGGCTGTTCTTGGGTACATATTACAACCCCAACCCTTGACAGCTTTTCTTTTCTTTTTTTTTTTTTGGAAATAAGTGCTACAAGTACATATTGCCCATTCAAATAAAGCTTTCTTGGCTGACTAAAAAGGAATCACTATAGACTCTTAAAGATTATTGCTTAACGTTTGTTTTCAGTAGGAGAGGACAAATAGGTATGAATGACTTAAGAGAAGACAGCTTAGCATCCCAGCTCAGGGGGACAGAGAAAGACCACCCCAAAGGGTACATATTATAACCCCAACCTTTGACAGCTTTTCTTTTCTTTTTTTTTTTTTTGAGACAGAGTCTCACTCTTGTTGCCCTGGCTAGAGTGCCGTGGCGTAAGCCTAGCTCACAGTAACCTCAAACTCCTGAGCTCAAGTGATCCTCCTGCCTCAGCCTCACAAGTAGCTGGGACTACAGGCATGAGCCACCATGCCCAGCTAATTTTTTCTATATATTTTTAGTTGGCCAATTAATTACTTTCTATTTTTAGTAGAGACGGGGTCTTGCTCTTGCTCAGGCTGGTCTCAAACTCTTGAGCTCAAACGATCCACCCGCCTCGGCCTCCCAGAGTGCTAGGATTACAGGCATGAGCCACCGCACCCAGCCTTGACAGCTTTTCTAATGGATCTAATCCCACACTTCTAGGGACCCCATGATCAACTTAAACAACAGAACAGCCCAAGAATATCAGCTACTCTGATTTTTTCCCTCTGTTTTGCTGTTGTTAATGTTCTCCACTCTCCTAATCTAAGTATCCTAGTACATTTTTTAATTCTCCAACATCTCGGTCCCCACATTCAGTTACCAAATCCAATCAGTCCTCCTTTTCAATACCTACACTCATTCCTTATCTTAAGACTCAACTGTTGCCAAAAAAATCTCCTAGAGAACAATCCAGCCTCCTATCCTTTCCTTGTATCAGCCATCTACACATTGCTACCAGAGTCATCTCCACTTGTCAGTCACTTGTCTACTCACAGACCCAACTGTCTACAGGACAAAATCTCAACTTCTTTGCTTGGCATTTAAGGTGGTATGACCGATCTTTTCCATCCTCTCTTCTACATGCCCCTGTTATCCTTTGCTCCACCCATTCCAGAACATTTAACATTTTCCATACCATTTCCACATATTTGCTGAGAGCTTTTGCCCTCCAGCTTTTGCCTCCCCTACACATTTGTCTACTGAGGGCAAGGCTACTCTTGAGCACCCAGAGCAAATGTCACCATGTCCACAAAGCTTGATTTCCTTTCCATTACACCTGCTGCTTCTTCATGAGATACTACTTACTAAGATAAGGCACGGGCCACAATCTTTCTTGCGTTATTTGAGTATATATACAAAAGCACCAAAAAATTACAGGCTTCTTGAGGGCAGAAACCTTAATTTTCATAGCCTTTGTGGTATCTGGTACACATGAATATTTAAACTACTCAGAAGTTTTTTACCAAAAGAAAAAACCTAGCTTCACAGTACCCAGACCATCAAATTCCTGCGTCCCTGTAAACTGTAACTTTCCTGAGACCTGGTAGAGTTAAAAAAAAAAAAAAAGTAACTACCAAATATGAGTACAGCATAGCAATTAGTGCACATTTAATCAAGAATCAACAAGAGTCTTCTACATAAATGGAAAAAAAAGTATTGCTGAAAGCCTATCATCTTAAGCATCACACTGTTCTGAGCCAAAAATTACATTTCTAGGAATCTACCCTAAGGAAATAGATGTGGTAAAAAGTTTAAATAAAAGATGAACACTGCAAAGTTATTTCTATTCTCAAAAAATCAGAAACCAAATTAATAAGAAATGATTAAACAGAATATGGGACATATATTAAATGGACTATTACCAAGTCATAAAATGCTTTGAATGTATTTTAGTATTTGAATGAAATTTTCTTAATAGCATGGAAAATGCTGAGGATACAATGAGGGAAGCAACAGACAAAACTGTATAGCATCGGCAACTATGCTACCCATTAGGTAAATTTATGACCAGAGGAAAAAATAAATAAAAAGGAAACACTTTGAAGTGTTAATAGTGGTTATTACTGGGTAGAGAAAATATAATTCAAATGTCTTTTAATACTTTTCCTGATTTAACACAATAAATACAGATTATTTTTAAATGCTGTGATTTATTAATATGAAAGTTTATTATAAGTCACTAGAGCAAAGTCTTGAGTTATTAAGAATCAAAAACAAGGGCATATTTTTAAAGTAGATATAAAGCAATCTATATAGATCACAAATTTTAGACAGCTAGTCATCTTGTAGCATTTAGAACCAAAGACTTGGATGGTCAGAAACTATGTTTTTTATAGTGTCTATGGAGTACAGCAAGAGAGACATTCTGCCCATGAAATTAGGTCATACAGTGTTAAATCCAAGTTTACTGAAAGTACCATCCATTACCTGTTGGGGAGACGGATCCTCTTGATAGCATAATTGCAGTCGTCTACCTTGTTTCTAGCTTCAAAGACAACTCCAAAGCCGCCACGACCCATGCATTGAATTGGTTCAAAATCTGTTAGATATCTAAAATAAAAAATAAATTTTTAAAAAGTTTATAATAGTTTAAATTTTGTCATAAGGTAAAAATCGGTTCAACCTAACATTATGATACCTAAAAATGTATAAACTCAGTAAGCTCGTAGAAGTCATTTTAATTAAGAGTATCATTTGAATTCTAACAACATTCTTAGTTCTTCTGCTTATATAATAAATAAAACAAATACATTTCTATAGGTTTCTTAGGAAAATTAAAAACCAAAAAGCTTTGTTTAATTGGGAATCACTTGTTAGTCACTTGTTCTTATAGCAACTGTACCACTGATGTGTCCTATCCAATATTTCCTATCATCTGCCAAAATATCATATCCTTAATTCTCTAACTTGTTCCTTTTTTGGCATTTAATACTTGTTTAGAAAATGCATTTTAATCTTATCCCATTGCCTATAAAGTTTGTGAAAACAATTTAACCAATCCTATTACACTCAAGTACTTTTTTGGCCATAAACCTTCCTAAGGAACCAAAGCTGACACCTGCTAGGTTGCATCACTGGTCTATGCTCACCACTGAAGGTATTCAGTCAGACAGAAGCCAACTCACCATCTGTCACTCACAATGGGGCCTCCACCCTGTGGCCTGTTTTTCCCTTTAGTGCCTGACCTCGCTGACCTGCACTGTACATCGCAGTCAATTTGCACCCTGCTCTCTCACAACTTCAAGCTTCTGCTATTTGCTCTACTGGGACAGCCTTCCTCGTTGCACTTAAAAAACCCTATTCTTCCTTTATTTTGCTCATCTTACCACCTCTGTAAACCTTTCTTAGACCCCACAGCACTCTGCACATAATACTTCGAAATATTTAGACTTAATTTTTCTCAGTTATTTGGTTTCTTTGTCCCACCACCACTGTATTGTGGGGGCCATAAATGCAGGAAGGAAGGCATCCTTGTTTCTCTTTGTGTTTCCAAAACTTGGGCACTACCTGGCAAATTGAAGGTCTAACAAATGTCTCTGAATAAATGCATGAATTAATAAATAAATAAATTAGATGTTTGGTGTGCCTTATAAGGGTAAGTTAATTACTTTATGACTTACACTCTTGTATTAATTAAGTAGTTGCCTCAGCTGGTTAGAGCATGGAGTTAAGGAGAAGAAGCAATAGATCCCAACCCTCCATGGGCCAATTACCTCCAGAGTAATAATCTGTATTCCTAAAAATAGCTAGTTCAGGGACCTCAGTACAAATGCATCTCCTCAAATGCAAAAGGTCACAAAGTTCAGGTCCTGGAAATGCCAGTTGAATTATCTTTCTATATTAAGAAAAACGTCTATATAAAAATGGATATATCTTCTAAAAAGAGTTTATATATGATCATAGACCCTATGAATATAAGTATCGTCTTGCCTAAGTTCCCAGCTGATAAATGACTAAGCGGAGATTTTAACTCATGGCTGAATCCAGAGTTCATGCTCTTAATAGTGCTTCGG
This sequence comes from Mirza zaza, assembly GCA_008750895.1. NCBI lineage: Eukaryota > Metazoa > Chordata > Mammalia > Primates > Cheirogaleidae > Mirza > Mirza zaza. The sequence goes on along the minus strand of VSMD01007504.1, from coordinate 170,453 downwards.
ACATAGTAGCCACTAAAAATTAGTTATTATTATTACTATTAAACTCTTATAACAAAAACACCCAACAGCTGTACTCTTCATATTGAATAAAATTAAAGAAAATTGATTCAAGTTTAATTCAATTTTGAGTATATTATTCTAATTCTCTTGACAACAGCCTGGCAACTATATCTTCATTTATGATACCCCATTTATTCTACCTCCCACCCCATCTCTACCTAATTCTTACAATTTAAGATTCAATTCAAATGTGACTTCATTTATGATGCCCTCCTAGATCATCACAACCAGATTTAATCATTTAGTTCATGGCTTTTTTCTTATATATTTATGTTTTTCTCAGTATTATCTTTCCCAAAGACTTCCAGGATAGGCCCAGTCTTTTTATTCCTCCCAAAGCCTGAAATACTATTCTGCACACAGCTGTTGAGAATAAATGTTGAATGAACAGTGAATGACTTCAGTATTGGATTACCTCATAGGAGTTGCTGGATCCCTTGTTCTTTTCCTCTGTCTCCCTGCCTGCTGGTGTTGATAGCCACTGACGTATTAGTGTCTTTATTAGCCAGAATAAAGTAGCCCTTACCATTTGTTAGACATCTGGTAAATTTTGCTTTATTTATGGAATTCTCTGGTTTTACCTGTTCCTCATCACCCTGAAACATCTGGCTTGACAGAATAGTAGAAGGCCTTTTGAAGACTCAGTTACAGCACCCGTAGGTGACAAATACCTTGGAGGGCTAGGGCAAGGTTCTCCAGAAAGGTATATGTGCTCTGAATTAGTGTCTAATATATGGCATCATTGCTTTCATAGCCAGGATTCACAGGTCCAGGAATCAAGGGATGGAAATGGGAGTGATAGTGTTCACTATTGGCTCTAGTGACCCACTAGCAAAATTTTTGCTTGCTGTTCCTGTGACCTTATGTTCTGCTGGCCTAGAGGTCTTAGTTCCAGAAGAAGGAATATTTCTACAAGGAGATACAAAAGTGATTCCACTGAATTGGAAGTTAAGACTGCTGCCCAGCAACTTTAAACTTCTCATGCTTCTGAACCAACAGGCAAAGAAGAGAGTTACTTTTTAGCTGGGTGACTAACCCTGATGACCAAGGGGAAACTGGACTGAGGCTCCACAGTGGAGGTAAGAAAGAGTAGGTTTGGAATATAAAAGATCCCTTAGGATGTCTCTTAGTATTATTATACCCTGTAATTAAGGTCAGTGGAAAACTACAACAATCTAGTCCAGGCAGGACAACCAATGGCCCAGACCCTTTGGGATTGAAGGTTTGAGTCACCCCACCATATAAAGAACTACAACCAGCTGAGGTGTTCTCTAAAGGCAAAGAAAATATGGAATGAGTAGTGAAAGAATGTAGCCATAAACACCAGCTATGACCATATGACCAGTTATAAAAATGAGGACGGTCATGAATACTTCCTCCTTATTTTGTAGTGAATACGTTTGTGTGTGTGTGTATCTATTATCTATACAGAATTTTTTTTTTTTTTTTTTTGAGACAGAGTCTTGCTCTATCACCCAGGCTACAGTGCCATGATGTCCTCATAATGCATAGCAACCTCAAATCCCTAGGCTCAAGTGATCCTCCTGCCTCAGCCTCCCGAGTAGCTGGAACTACAGGCATGTGCCACAACACCTGGCTAATTTTTTTCTTTGTAGAGACGGGGTCTCACTCTTGCTCAGGCTAGTCTCAAACTCCTGACCTCAAGTGATCCTCCCATCTCAGCCTCCTAGAATGCTAGGATTACAGGCATGAGCCACCATACCCAGATTTATATAAAAACCGATAGAGCAAATCTTTGTTTTCTTCCCTCTCTTTTTCCTTCTCATATAACATAAGATGCATTGACTTTATATCATAGTATTTAAGTATTGTTAATTTTTTATCACAATATTTAAGTTACAGGGTATAAAGGATAAGGGTAGACATTGCCCAAGAACTTTATCTCCTCTTCTGGGGATGGGGTGAGTGTAGCATTTTTAATTGTACACAGAATAGTTGGGTCATGTTAGGCAGAATTATGACCTATTACTTCCTTTATTTGGAGATTAAAAATGGTTTAAGAAGATGCATATGGGTGCCAAGCTGATAAGGGGTAGACTTGTGATGGTTAATTTTATACGTTAACGTCACTGGGCTATAGGATACCCAGACATTTTATTCTGATTGTGTCTGTGAGGGTATTTTTGGATGAGATTAACACTGGAATTGGTAAACTGAGTAAAGCAGATTGCCCTCCCTAATGTGGCCCTTATCCAATCACAGCTGAAAGCCTAAATAGGAAAGGCTGATACTCCATCTCCAATCCCCCCACCACTAGGAAGTAGAACTCCTCCTGCCTGCCTTGAGTTGGGACATTGGTCTTTTAGTGCCTTTAGACTTGAACAAAAATTATCAGCTCTACTTGGGTCTTGAGCCTTTGGACTAGAATTTATACCATTTAACTCCCCTAGTTCTCAGGCCTTTGGACTCAGACTGGAAGTACACCATTAGCTCTCCTGGCTCTCCAGCTTGCTGACTGTAAGTCTTGGGGCTTCTAAGTCTCTATAATTGCATGAGCCAATTTCTTATAATAAATCTTATATACACACACACACACACACACACACACACACACACACACACACACACACATACCTTGTTTCTGTTTCTCTGGAGAGCCCTGACTAATACACACCACACAATTACTTTTTTCAATCTTTTCTGTCAAAAAACTATTACCCTAAATACTAAGCAGTAAAGTTCCATGTCTTTTCCTTGTCCCTGTATCTCTAAAATAATAAATATGCTATCAAGACAAAAGGAAAAGTAGCTATACTCCATGAAATATGAAAAATAAACCATTTATAATACCATTTCCTGCACTACAAGTCATCAAAGGTAATATTTTATACCTGAGAGATTGCCAACAGTTTCTCTATTTTCATTTTACTTTCGAATTATTTGAATTGCCTACTTTTAGCTAACCCATATCCCTCTTCTGCTTTTAAAAATGATCTTTTCTATTGGTGTTTTTTCCCATATTTCTACTTCCTATTCCCTGACTGAACAAAAACTGAAATAACTGAGGATTAAGAAACATGTGGAGATTTATATCATACTCTAATAAACATAATAATTATTATTTGGTACTATTAATGTCAATCCCATTTAGGATCTTATAGATCCTAAATACCTAAGTTACCTGATAAGAACTTAATTTCGTATTGAATTTCTTAACTCCTATAACACTCTATTTTTATCCCTCTTAGGGTATATACCACTTTTAATAAATTTAAGTAACTTGAGGGTTAAGTGTATGTTTTATTTATCTAGATAGCCATACATCAAAAAAAACAGGTAAATAAGATCTTGGTTTAGATGTCATCTCTTCTTTGATTCAAATGGTTATCATCAGAAGCTGGAACACATATTTATATTTTATAGGAGTCTTACCGTGATATATATCCTGAGTTTTTTATGTCATTCCAGCTACTGTCATTGGCTTCACCACTTGCAGAATCATATTTATTTTCAGTTTGACACTGAGTTTCAGACTCCTTCCTTTGCTGATAAGGTGGAAAAACAAAATCACTACCAGTACAGAGCTGAACTAAAGTTAGCTAACAATCTTAGGCTATAAAGTAACATAGAAAATAAACAGTATTGAGAAAAATAAAAGCATTATAAAAACACAAAATAAAGAATTTTGCTTTATTAAAGAAATAGAGTTTATCTTCCTATTGCCATTCCTCTAGTCTTTGAGGGGATTTTGTTTCTTTATAATGTGGGTATGCTACACATACAGTATTATACATAACTAGATATAACGAGAAAGACAGTACACACAGGTAAGTGTTAATGCAAACCTCTGGGCAAGATTAGAGACACTTCTTCCTTACCAACTTTGTAGATGCTTTAAAAAATGCTTTCTTTTCTTGTTTTTTTTTTTAGAGACAGAGTCTCGTTTTATTGCCCAGGCTAGAGCTAGTGCCATGGCATCAGCGTAGCTTACAGCAACCTCAAACTGCTGGGCTCAAGCAATCCTGCTGCCTCAGCCTCCCGAGTAGCTAGGACTACAGGCATGTGCCACCATGCCCAGCTTATTTTTTCTATATATATTAGTTGGCCAATTAATTTCTATTTATAGTAGAGACAGGGTCTCGCTTTTGGTTAGGCTGCTTTCAAACTCCTGACCTCGAGCAATCCGCCCGCCTCGGCCTCCCAGAGTGCTAGGATTATAGGCGTGAGCCACTGCGCCTGGCCTAAAAATGCTTTCAATAATAGGAAATTAAATTTGTTAACATCTCATTTGCAATGTCTCTTCACCAACATCCCCTAAAAGATTTTCCAGAGAAAGTTAATAATTGTTATGGTCAAATGGGGTACTCTGGGTCATCTGTTTAGTCACTGATTCTTTCAGTAAATCTTTACTGAACTCTGATTATGTGCCAGGCACTGTGTAAGGTGCTGGGAAGATGGCAGTAAATAACGTAGACTGGTCCTTGTCCTTAAGAATATATAGTCTGGTGGCAGAGATAGAAATTAGGAATGACCTAGTGTATACTTTAGTAAGGGGAGTACAGGCAGGGAATCTAACTCAGAAACAGGAGGTTAAGGAAGACTTCCAGAGGACATGACAACTAACTTCAAATTAAAAGATATCAAGCAGTTAAGCACATGAGAGGGAAGGGACAGGAGGTGGGGAACTCGGTTCAGAGGCAAGGTCAGAGGGATGAGTGCTTTCAGGCTCAGCAACAGTGTGACTTACACAGGAAGAGCTGAAAGAAGCTCACTGAATTCTGGGAAGGGGGAGGAAGGGATTAGGGTGACAGTGAAGGATGGGTCATGAGCAGGCAGGGTACAAATCATTCAGAACCTTGCATGTTCTAAGAAGGTTGGATGTTAGCCCAACCACAATACAGAGTTAGCTATTAAAAGTTTTTAAGTCAGGAAACGCAGCTGGTGCTAGGGTGTGGAGAATGGATTGGAGGCAGCCTGAGGAGTAGGGGCAGGAGACTAGTTAGAAGCTACTTTAACAACTCAGGAGAGGTGTGATGGAGTTTGTGCTAAGGAAACAAAAAACTGAGATGTAGAGATGATAAATTTGAAGATACTTAGGATGAAGACTCTCACAGAACTTGGTCTGACCAGGGAGAGAAGAATGATTTCTGGCTTTGGTGACTGAGTGTGGCAGTACATTCCATTGAAAGAGAAAAATGCCAGTGGAACAGGCTGGGGAAGGAAATAGGAGTGGAAATAAAGGCAGTCTGGAGATATGGCTCATTTGAGGTTCCTGCATAGCACCTACTAGATAGTGGGCCCAGAGAAACAGATTTGGGAACCATTAGTATATAAGATAATTGGAGCTGGGAAAGTAGGGAAGACCATCCAAGGAGAGTTTGTGGGATGGATAAAGAGTGAGCCCTGAGGAACACCGTTGTTATCGGGAAAGGCTGAGAAAGAAGATGAGGTCCTGAGGCTTCCATACCACACCAAGAAGAAGACCAGGAGAGCGTGGTGTCAAGGAAGCCAGGTAAGAAAGGTCAAAGAGAGGTGTCTGACAGTGTCAAATATAGAGAGGTTCGGTTAGATAAGAACTGGAAACTGTCCATTACACTTAACAAAAGGAAGATCATTGAAAAGTTTGGCAAAAGCAGCTTCAGTGGACTGGTAGGGGTGGAAGCCAGACTGCAATGGATTGAGTAGTGAATTGGAGGTGAGGAAATGGAAACAAGAGTGTAAGCAACAATGATTTCATGGTAAAACTGAAGTACATTTAACCCTCTACACACACATTGTACATACAAGTTTTCTATACTTCCAACCCTTTGAAATATATTAGATTCTAAAAAATGTCTTACTCTGTGAGGATGAGGATGGAAAAGTCTGCGCACAATAAAAGTTGTTGCTACGATACAAAACAAAATCGTTCCAACTATTTCTTTCCACCAGTGTAAGAGGAGAACAGGATCCTTTTTGCGGATATTCTTGTTGTAATTTGGGTTGTCGAGGAATCTGACAGTGATCTGTGTGCTCCGTTTGTTCCTTTCCCTCTTGTAGTATGGTAGATAATACCCATTATCTTCAAAAAACAGACATTAAAAGGTTTTTTAAAAAGATAAACCAAAATAGGCCCATCTTTAATTGCTAAAAATTACCTATTTTCTTATATAATGCTAATTTCTAAGTTTTAGCTCCTTTTTTTAAAAAAAACACATTTCAAACACCTTCATTTGCCTTATTTTTTTCTTAAATATAGAAATTTCCTTTTATTCCATAAGCATTTTACATTTTCTTTACATTAAATAATAAGACTAGGAAAAAATCATAAAGGCTACCCCATTCATGACTTCATTAACAGTTCAATTCTTTAAATACATGAATTAGTACCCAACCTTCCTTCGAGATATTTTAAGCTTTCCTTTTACTTGGTATCAAGAACATACCAAATTTTACCACTAATCGTTCTTCATAAGATGAAAGAAAAACATCCCATCATGCTCTGTTGTTCAGTTTGGGCTGTCAAAATGAGTTTGTCCCAGAAAAGAGTCTGTCTTTTTTTGTCTTCTATTTTGCACTACATGGGCAGACAACACAAATCTCTCTTATCTTGTTTTTTGATCAATCTCAGATAAAGGCTGCTGTTTCTAGTTCAGAGCCCTCTGTTTTTTTATTAATTTAAGTTATAGAGTAATTTTCCAGTTCTAGCATCTAGGGTAACCGATAGGGAATCTATGTTTTTGTTAGATGCAGATTTGAGGACTTACATCTCAACATATCCTAATTTTAAAAAACTGCTACTTACTACACGGGAATGCATTCGTGTCAAATTTCATCTGTTCTTAACTTTTATACTAATTTCCCTTGTCTTAGGACAAAATTAAAATAACCTCACTTTAAAAATTTTTTTTCTTTTTTCTTTGCTATTTTTTTGCACTTTCATTTTTTAGTGCCAATTAGATGACAAAAAAACTCATTTTACAGCATTTTCATGTAGCTTTATGGGAAACACCTGTTTTCTTCATTATACAGGCTATTATAGAATATACAGGCTGATAAATGAGAGCTAATAACAAGCACTAATGTTTACTGACACTTACTATATGCCAGGTACAGTGTTAATTGAAACTTTACATGCATTATTTCATTTACACCTCAAAACAACCCAATCGACAGATATTAGAATTATCATCCTTGTTTTACAGATCAAAGAATTGAGACACAGAGAAGTAGGGTGTGCCCAACCTAGTACATGGCACAACTGGGACTGGAACCCTGGCAATCTGACTTGAGTTTATATGTTTGTCCATCATTCACAATATTGCCTCCCAAGATGTTTTATTTTCTATATTCCAATCACCTTTCCTTCATTTGAATTCTATTCATTTCAAATAAATAAATAAATTGCACTATTTTTTTAAGCCAGGAATAATCATACTTACCATATGGGTACTGCAAGATTGAAAGTGCACCATTACTGTATTCTTCATGGGAAAACTTATCATTACTAAGACATTTGTCAAATTCATCAGACCCTACCAAGATAGGAGTTCTGGAAGGAGAATCTAAAAGAAAATGATAAAATCTTAACTGTTATGTCTTTAATGAAAATGCATGTTCTCATTCCTTGAATAAACTGATAGTCAACCATAGTCCAGTTCAAACATGTAAGTCAAACAAATGACCCAAAGTTCTTGCTTTTGAAAAGCAAGCAATATTACAGAGAAGATGAGTCATTTAAACAAGCAATTAAAATATGACATGAAATGTGTAGTTAAAAACACATACAAGGTACAGAAAGATAATTAAAGAAGTACATGGCCCAGTATTTGATTTCAATTAATGTATGTGTCTCAAAGAATATGATATAACCAGATAATTTTTATGTAAATATTAAATATGTTAAGAGCTAAATGTTATTCTGGGATGGTCAGTGAATGGCTAAGAGTTTTTCTAAGTTCTAAAGATAAATATTTTATTAACATTTAATTTTATAGAAACAACTGCTGCTTCCAAAAAATAATGCTGTAAATAGTAATTCATTATTAACATCTGAAATACCTTCGTGGTTTAAGCATATAATACTTCCTATCTCTGCAATATTCAAAACTAGAGCAAACACAGTCAAGATTAGGTCTCTGAATACTTTAACAATATTTATAAAAGTTTATGGTTCACTTACGAATTAAGGGTTTCCATTTGATTGTTGGCAAAGGAATAATTGCATTTTCACTATTGACAGATTCCAAAGCCTTGGGACTTGTAGGAAACTTTTCCGAAATTCTGACTGATGACTGCAGATACAGCTGCCCTCTATACATTCCTGAATCAACCAGAATTATGTCATGTCAATTATGTAATTTCTTTAAAAAGGTTTTTTGATTTATTAAAATTAGATTAATTCCAGTTATTTCTTCATGTACTGCTTAGCTCTTTTCAAAGAAGAAACATGCCTAAAGCACTCAAAAATAAACTCAATGGTTATTCAACAAAAATAGGGAGGAAAAGTTAAACACAAGGTCCCTATGATTTATCTCATAAATAGCACATTTTTAATAATTGCAGGAAAATTATTCCAATAGGAAAACTGAAAGATAGAAAGTCATTATACTGTCATGAAACAAATAACTTAGATAAAGTAACTCTTTTTTTAAAATTTTTTAAAAATTTTAATATGAAGCGGTGGGTGGTTGTAAGGACGGGTGTTCAATTGCCTTGTTTGTTTTTGTTGAGGCAGAGTCGTCTCACTCTGCCACCCTGGGTAGATTGCAGTGGTGTCACTGAAGCTCACTGCAACCTCCAACTCCTCGGCTCTAAGTGATTCTTCTGCCTCAGCCTCCCAGGTAGCTGGGACTATAGGCGCATGCCGCAATGCCCACCTGGGTTTTTTTCTTTCTTTTTGGTAGAGACAGGGTCTCACTCTTGCTCAGGCTGGTCTCAAAACTCCTGAACTCAAGCAATCCTCCTGCCTCAGCTTCCCTGAATGCTAGGATTATAGGCGTGAGTCATCGTGCCTAGCAGAAGTAACTTTCCCCTTAAAGAAAGTTACCTAAACACTTATAATTCTAGAAATATTGCTAACAATTCAGTTAAGTACTATCATAACACACTTATGATATGTTATTTCTGCAAATTCTTTTTTTTTTTTTTTTTTTTTTGAGACAGCATCTTGATCTGTTGCCCAGGCTAGAGTACCCTGGCGTAAGCCTAGCTCACAGCAACCTTAAACTCCTGGGCTCAAGCAATCCTTCTGCCTCAGCCTCCCAAGTAGCTGGGACTATAGAGGCATGTGCCACTATGCCTGGTTAATTTTTTCTATATGTTTTTAGTTGTCCGGCTGATTTCTTTCTATTTTTAGTAGAGACAGGGTCTCACACTTGCTCAGGCTGGTCTTGAACTCCTGACCTTGAGCAATCCTCCCCCCACGGTCTCCCAGAGTGCTAGGATTACAGGCATGAGCCACCACACCCCGCCTATTTCTGCAAATTCTTGCTTTTCATTCAGACTGATAGGTGAGTGGTGCACTGATGGAGCTTACAGAATTTTATGAGTATTTGATGACCCACACTAGTTCACATAATTAGACTCAAGAGTTTTCAAAATGTATTACATATTTTTATTTTATTTTGCTTTTTAGAGATGGGAGTCTCGCTATGTTGCCCAGGCTGGTCTTGAACTCCTAGCCTCAAGTGATCCTCCTGTCTCAGCCTCTCAAGTAGCTGGGATTACAGACATGAGCCATTGTGCCTTGGCTCTCCAAATTTATTATATTAAAGGCTTTCAGTCACCCAGAAGCACATCAGAATTTTTTTTTTCAGATCAGTTGTACAGATGCACAGAAAATATAATAAACCTAACCTTAAAGGAGGGTACAAATTGATATGGATGAAAATACAAATACAACTGTAAATAAAAATGTAGAGAGTTATAGACTTTCAGGATATACAAGTAATTTTAAACCATGCTACATAATGAGAACACTTCTAAGCCTTTCTTATATAGGTCTCAGAGAAAAAGAACATGTTATAGTAATTAAAATTTTCAGCACTGAACAAATGGGAACATAGCAGGAATGGAAATCAAAGTATAAATCTTAAAGGCAACCTAAATCAGAGAATGTTTTAAGAATTAAAACTACTATAGGCTGGGTGAAGTGACTCCCGCCTATAATCCTAGCACTCTGAGAGGCCGAGGCGGGTGGATCGCTTGAGCTGAGGAGTTTGAGACCAGCCTGAGCAAGAGTGAGATTCCGTCTCTACTAAAAATAGAAAGATTAGTTGGGTGTCGTGGCATGTGCCTAAAGTCCCAGCTAATCAGGAGGCTGAGGCAGGAGGATCACTTGAGCCCAGGAGTTTGAGGTTGTAGTGAGGTATGATGATGCCACTGCACTCTATCCTAGGCAACAGAGCAAGACTCTGTCTCAAAAAACAAACAAAAAACCCCCAAAAAACTATTATAGACACTCCTGAAGTAGGAATGCACAATGTAAGAATATAATGCAGATGTCAATGTGTACTCTCACTAGATATGACACATTTACTTACCCAAGTAAACACTGTTTTCTGTGGCTCCCCGGGCAGCTTCTACAATGTCTTCTTCATCTTCTAAAACTTCATTATTAGCTGTATAACTTGTATCATCAAAAAGACTGATGGGAATGACTTTCCCATCCTTGAGTAACCAGGCAGATGCAATTGGAGTACAAAACTAAACAAAAACAAAAGAAAGATTTTAAATAATTCAAGCAGCAGTTATGTAGTTTTGACTAATTAAATACCATTTAAAATCACAAATTTATTAAGGCACAAAGAACAAGCTGAGAATCCCAAATGGCAGTTATTTCCCTTCACCCAATAAATTCAGTCAAACTGGGAGAGGAAGAAACATATTTATGAATTCTCAGTGGTTTTAGGTACCTGGTATTCCCACTCCAGATGTCCTCCTTTCTTACTAAACGCCATAACCTTCCAATCAGCAACTGAGACCTTTATCACTGTGTCCATCATGGTGGCTTCCTGTTCTTCCACATCTGAAATAATTTTAGACTCTTCTTTGTTCTCACTGGGCTTAAAGGTGCTTTCAATAAATCCGGCTCTAGTTTCCATGTCTGGAATATACCGAAGTTCAAAGTGGCCAACACTGAAATTCCACCTTAAATTTATAAAGGTGTGTTTTAGAAATTTACATTTAAATAAAGGGACCAAATAATTTAGAAGTCTTTTAGATTGAAGAAGCAAATACTAAAATTATTTTAGTGATGAGAAAAACAATTCAGCATGATCTTCTAGAAAAGAGTGCTCTGCTGATTCATGCCACAAGAGGGCCCACAAGAACTTTGTCCTGATCCTTCAGAAACAACGGTTCTAAGAGTTGTGGACTGACAGATTTCCTTTCAAAAGTTAACAAATGTTCACACTTCCATATCAGAGTGATTTTCTCAAAATACATCAAAGTCACCTTAAAATGAGGTAGCATGCCATCTGCCTTACCTCCTAATTAAAGGCTGGGCACATAGCATTCAAGTGCAGAGAAATTAATATATCCCAATAAACCAATGTAAAAGGCAAGATGAATGCATCTATTTTAGATTCAAATGACACCATGGCCTCAAGAAAACAATGTGATCTAGTATACCAAACCTGAAGGTCATATCACCTCAGCTCCAATCTTGGATTTCTACTGACCAAGAAGTGGCAAGTCATTTACCCTTTCTTAAGTAAGTTTCAGTGTCCTTTTCTATAACATGGCAGTAATAATGTCTTCTTTATAATTAGTAAATAGAAAATCACTCAACTATCAACAGTATAATGTCTTTATCACTTAGATATAAAATGGTGTAGCTATGAATTCTGACATCTGTTGAAAAAAAATTCATACTTAAAGAGTGTAGTTCTTAGAACCCCAGATCCTTTCTATTCCGGCAACTCAAGATTCTGTTAAGTTGAACACCCAGCTCCTACGAGAGCTGAGCTCCCAGTGAGCACTCAACACTTAAGGAAACAAAATCCCATCGGAATAAAGAAGGTCATCTTGTCAGCAGATGCCCTGTTCACAGTCCAGTGAAAGCTGAAAGAATAAATACATTCTTAACTGAGTTTGAGAAAACAGTTTTCAGAAAAGGAAATATTGCATCAGATGAACAAAATCTGAAAGTCTGGTTCATTTTCAAAAGATAAAGATGGGATCTAAAGTTATTTGTACTACACAGGCAATTTAAAACTTCAATATGAGGTTTAAAAAAATCAAGCACATGACAGGATCAGCATATCTAATCTAGGTATCTTACTTTTTAATCACATATTTAAATATAAAAATTACATAAGGGGTTCATTATTTGAAGAAGGAAACAGAAAGGTATTAAACCAAATGAATATTTTAATACTTTAAGAAAATAGAGCAAAATGATTATTATTTTAAAATTAGAGTAATCATACAAACTATAAAACTACCTACTAGACAGAATAAGAGTCATATAGGCTCAAGCTCAAAGAAAACACATTGTCTTAAGAGCATTCTGCCTTCCAAGAACTTCAAGCTGTGAGGCTTCTATGAAAAATATCTTTAACCTAAGACTAAACTAATACATAGTCATCATATGGGACTCCTTCTGTTTACCACATCCTGAAGCATATGGTGAGTAGTTCTGGTCAGGATTTGTTAATAATCGAGGACATTTTTAATTTAGGACCCACATTTCTCTTAAAAAACAAGTATGCTTTTATTTTTATATATTTATTTATTTATTTATTTATTTTTGAGACAGAGTCTCACTTTATTGCCCAGGCTAGAGTGAGTGCTGTGGCGTCAGCCTAGCTCACAGCAACCTCAAACTCCTGGGCTCAAGCAATCCTGCTGCCTCAGCCTCCTGAGTAGCTGGGACCACAGGCATGTGCCACCATGCCCGGCTAATTTTTTCTATATATATTAGTTGGCCAATTAATTTCTTTCTATTTATAGTAGAGATGGGGTCTCGCTCTTGCTCAGGCTGGTCTCGAACTCCTGAGCTCAAATGATCCGCCCACCTTGGCCTCCCAGAGAGCTAGGATTACAGGCATGAGCCACTGCGCCCGGCCCAAGTATGCTTTTAGGGCAACAAAATAGTTCACAAAATCTCCACAAACAAAAATATAACAAATTTTAGTCTTAGGTATACTTCTAAATAATATGAACAGCAACATTATCTGAATACACACTTCTCATTGCCACTACGAGGTCCAACAGCTCTCACGGTTTTCTGAGTGCGTTGCAGAAGGAGTATGTCTTCTTCTTCTTCCATTTCGTCACTATCCCACTGGCGACAACCCAAAGCTGAACAGATATACCTCACCTGAAAAGACAGATATAAAATAGTAAAGGATACAATTCACAAGAGATCAGAGACATTAAGATAATCTCCATAATTTTTAAAAAGTAAAAGGAAATTAAGGAAATGTATAAGAAGTACCCAAGTAATAAGAAGCATCAGATTACTAATTCCTATAATGAGTTATTTAGAACCAGAAAAGTAACTATGAATATTTATTTCAGGGAATGCTTTTAAGGACTTAGATAATTTTAGTCTTACTTTGGGGATGTCCATGGAATATACCAGAAGAAATGGATAGCCAGTTGTGATATCTTAGCAACAATATCATTAAAATTCTAGATGAGTTAAAAAAAAAAATTAACCTCAGAGTTTCCATATAACAGAAGTATATGGTTTTTAAAAACCTGGACCTTTTCTAATAGATTTTTGTATTTAAAAATACCACTTTCAAATCTTTATTAAAAGAAAAATGCAGACTCTTAGTATGATCCCAACTAAAATCCTCATAAAAAGAAGCATACTTTCTAGAATATCAGAATTTTGTAGCAGCACATCAAATCAGAGAACAAGATGATCAGGTTCAATCCTGTTGTTTTACAGACAAGAGTATTGAAGTAAACATAAATTGAAATGCTTGCTCAAAAAACAGCCAGACAGGCTGCCTCCTCAATACAATGCAGATGTAGGTTGGTGGAGAAGGCAGAAAAGCATCTGTGAGAGCAAGAAGGTGCTATGGACCTAACACTTAGATAAGAAATCATTAAAGTTTGCAAAACTCAAGGGTAAAAAAAAATATTCCTATTCTCCTTTATTTTAGTTTAAATCTCTATATAAAATGTTTACATAGCAAGGTATCAAGGGGTTAAAACATTTTGTACATTTTTAGAAAGGATGTTTCAAATTATCTACTCCTAATAATGGATATATATTATAAGAGACAATCTTAGAAACAGATTATATTATGATTATATCCCAAGGGCTAATATTAGAGAAAGTCTCTGTTATTAACAGCATGACTTTCTTGTCAGATAGATCTAAGTCAAATCTGACTTTGAAAGCTTCTGAACCTTTTATTTGCTTATTTATTTTTATTGAGACAGAGTCTTACTCTGTTGCCTGGGCTGGAGTGTCGTGGCATCAGCCTCACTCACAGCAATCTCAAACTCCTGGGCTCAAGAAATCCTCCTGCCTCAGCCTCCCGAGTAGCTGATACTACATGCACGAAAGCTTCTAAACCTTTTAAAGCCTCAGTTTTCTCATCTGTAAAATGAGTATAAATTTTCCTCTTGAACTGTCTTAGTATAGAATTAAACTAGATAAATGAGTGGCAGCAATTATTCTTACGAGGATTGTTATTAATCTTTGGAGGGTTCCTCATCTGTCAAAATGTAGGGGAAAAAATGTTACCCTTAGAAATATTATGAAGATTTCAAAACAATGTAAGAAAAAAGCACCTGAGACACTGTAGACCATATTTATTAATTCTCTTCCTCCTGCTATTCCTGGCTTTGCCATTTATTCTATTATTTTAGATAAATTTAGTTTCCTCTTTCTACTTCACAGTTCTCTTATTAAAACAAATGATACCCTCAGGGGAAAATTATAATAAACCTCACCTAGTAATAGTATGGTTTAAGAAATTATTTCCTTTTTTTTTTTTTTTTTAATTTCAGTAGATTTAGGAAGTACAAGTGTTTTTTTGTTACATGGATGAATTGCATCATGCTGAAGTCAGGGCTTTCAGTGTACCCATCACCAGGATAGTGTATATTGTAATCAATAGGTAGATTTTTATCCCTCACTCCCCTCCCACTCTCCACTCTTCTTAGTTTCTATTACGCTGTTTTATGACTATATATATATATATATATATCCCTCATTTAAGCTCCCACTTGTAAGTGAGAACATATATTATTTGTTTTTCCATTCCTGAGATACTTCACATAGGATAATGGTCTCTCGTTCCATCCAATTTGCTGCAAAAGACATTATTTCATTCCTTTTTATGGCTGAGTAGTACTCCATGGTGTGTGTGTTTCTGTATGTGTGTCTGTGTGTATCTATATATTATAAATATCTCTAATATAGATGCAATAAAACACATTTTCTTTATCCACTCATCAGTTGATGGGCACTTAGGTTGATTCTACATCTTTGTAATTGTGAATTAATGCTTCAAAAGAAATTAATTCTTCTACCCCCAATTTATTGTGATTTCCCCCCAAATAAATTCGACATTTTCACTCACCTTCCCACTGTATGCACTGAGTCCATATGTAGTGAGAGATTTTCCTCCAACCAAAACAACGTCATCTCCAAATTTATAAGAAGATTCAAGAAGTGATTCAACTGTGAAAGGAACTGTTTCCATGCTCTCGCGGTCTCGGTCCCACTGGAAGAGGTCTCCATCCAGGGAAGGAATTATCATCTTATTCCCAAATACCTAAAACAGAAGCTGACTTTTAAAAGGGTAATGACTTTAAAAGAAGAGTAGTAATTAAGAGCTGGAGTCTAGAGCCTGATATATTCCAGCCTCCTTCTAAGTAGCACATGAAGCAGCACAGTCCATCAACCAAAAGTAATTTAAAAGAACTGCCAATCACTCCCAGGGCCCATTTCATAATACTCCAGTAAGGTTTTCCTCAAACTTTGTTTGCTGTGGGCCAAGAGGGTGATAGATGAGTTATCAAAATAGAGTTTCACAATCAAATGAGGTCAAGAAAAGCTTACTACAAGAGTTCTCATAGACATTAATATGTGAATGTAAAATATGATTTTCTAGTACAGAATCTAGGCCTATTTCATCCAGGCCAATTACATCATAGACTCTGATCTAAAGAACATAGGTTTGGAGATGTTGATTCAAGCAGTATCACATCCCTTCTTTTACTTGTTTTCTCAAATCTGCTATGAGGTAGAAGCCTAGTAACTAAGCTTCTAGTTACTAAGAGTATGTAGTTACTAGGAGTATGGTGTATGTTCTCGGTTGCCCTTCCTTCTTTAACGAGGGCCTAACTATGTGCCAGGCACATTCTGGTGGTTAGAATAGCAAGCAAAACAAACACACAAAAAAATCACTGCCCTTATGGAACTTAAACAATGGTGTCGGGAGACGAACAACATAATAAATAAGAAATATAGTATATTAGATGATAAACGCCATAGAGAAAAAAAACGTAACCAGATAAAGGAGGACTGGAAAATATTCGTGAGGTGGAGAAGGGTTTATCAGTAAAGAACTCAAGACAGAACCACTGAGAAAGCAACATTTGAGCAAAGACCTAAATATAAGAGATTTAGCCAAACTTTGCAAAGATTTGCAAAGGCCCTTAGGTGGAAGCTTACCCATCACGTTCGAGAACCCACAAGGAAAGTGAACAACAGGCTGAGAGGCAAGGGTGGAGGCAGGGAGAGCAGGCAAGAGATTAGTTGATAGCAGCGGAGGTGTTGAAGGTCAGGTTTGGTATATAATTGGAAGGTAAAGCTAAAAAGGATTACATAGTGGAATATGGCATGAGCCAAAGAAAGTAGTCCAGGGTGATTCAAGGTTTTTGGTCAAGAACATCTTGTCTATCGAATAAGAGTTTTAGTACTTGTCTTTGTGACATTGACCTTTGGCATTAAGAAAATATATAACTTGATCTACTTTAATTAATGACAAAACTCTCTTCCTGATCATCTAGGCTCAAAACTTTGGAAAAAGACAGTATGAAACAGGTATGAGTTTTAAAAATACTCCAAACAAATGTTGGTCTTCACTTTTTTTAAAAACATAATTTCTCTACACACTTTTTTGTTCCTTAAGCAGCTGAATGCTTTCTTTAAAGGGATACTTACTTGAAAACTCCCATACAGTCACTGAGAGTTCTAAGTAGGTGTTCAACTCATACCTCCTCCCCTTTGCCCCAAATCCTGGGGTTCTGAAGGATAGGTTAAATATTACTATTCTAATTTACTTTCTCTCATTTTCTAGTTCAAATCCTTATTATCTCATGCCTGAACTAGTATAATAGCCTCTTTACAATTCTTAACTGGAAATTTCCTCAACCTAAGCTCTATGTATCTTCTAGATTTATCTCCCTTAATCAGAGTTAAGCTTGTTATGACACTATTCCAAGATCTTCAACAGTTCTCTATTATCTTCTTATTAAAGACCCCAAATCCTAAAAATCCAAAATCCTGTGGAGGACATTCAAAGTCCTCTAAATCTGACCTCAAACAACCTTTTTACCCTCATCTTTTGCTTTTCCCCACATGGGTAGAAAGCAGGCATGGTTACTTGAACATAACATTTAATGTCACTGCTATTGTTCAGTTATGTCATTGTCATGATCATTCTTCTCCTTGGAATACTCTCTTATACCAGCTCCACCCACTGAAAGCCTATGTGTGGGTTTCATAGCTTCACTTATGTCTTTGCTTTGAAATCCAAGAAAATTCTGGCAGTATAAGTTTGTTGACAAAAATCTTCCCATTCTGGCCGGGCACAGTGGCTCACGCCTGCAATCTTAGCACTCTGGGAGGCCGAGGCGGGCGGATTGCTCGAGGTCAGGAGTTTGCAACCAGCCTGAGCAAGAGAGAGACCCCATCTCTACTAAAAAAATAGAAAGAAATTAATTGGCTGACTAAAAAAATATATAGGGCCGGGCGTGGTGGCTCACGCCTGTAATCCTAGCACTCTGGGAGACTGAGGTGGGCGGATTGCTCAAGGTCAGGAGTTCAAAACCAACCTGAGCAAGAGTGAGACCCCATCTCTATTATAAATAGAAAGAAATTAATTGGCCAACTAATATATATACAAAAAATTAGCCGGGCATGGTGGCGCATGCCTGTAGTCCCAGCTACTCGGGAGGCTGAGGCAGTAGGATTGCTTGAGCCCAGGAGTTTGACGTTGCTGTGAGCTAGGCTGACGCCATGGCACTCACTCTAGCCTGGGCAACAAAGTGAGATTCTGTCTCTAAAAAAAAATAAAAAAATAAAAAATAAATAAAACAAAAAAAGAAAAAATTAGCCGGGTATGGTGGCACATGCCTGTAGTCCCTGCTACTCAGAAGGCTGAGGCAGAAGGATTGCTTGAGCCCAAGAGTTTGAGGTTGCTGTGAGCTAGGCTGACACCATGGCACTCAATCTAGCCTGGGCAACAAAGACAGACTCTGTCTCAAAAAAAAAAAAAAAAATCTTCCCATTTTTTAATACTGTACTTTACTTTTTGCTGTAACCTTAAGCTGAGACACTATCACATTCTCAAAAATTGTTTATTTATTTATAAGAAATATTTACCAGGTATGCTAATGTTTATACATTGGTGTTTATACATTAGCTGCTAAAGTAGTGCATTCACACCTGGTGCCCAGATTCTGTTATCTAATTCCATTCCCCACTAAAAAGAACCAGGGCCCCTTGGAGAAATGGTTGATTCCAGGGCTGGGACAAAGTAGATATAAGATAAGCATTTATCATCTTATAATTCCAAAGAGTAAGGATGTGTTCAAAAAGGATAGGGGCGTGCTACTGGCCAAATCTGGGATAATTTAAGCACTAAAATAATAGTACTGAATCAAAAAATAAGAATTCATCAATCTATACAAATGGATAAAATAATATATGAGGGAGAAAAGAGGGCTAGAGTTGGTAAAATTAGCATTTTGTAACCATTAAAGACTAGATCAGACAAGAATCAGCAATTGTGCTAAATAAATAGGTGGAAATTTTGATAAAGAGTAGTCTATTTGCATGGTCTTAAAGTGTCTCCCTACCGACTACTTATTAGTTACGAGAATTTTTTAAAAAAGGAACAACATAGTAATTATATACTGGAGAACTTAGATAATACCTTGATTGGGTGATCAAAATTAAAATCACCAATGAGTGTTAGATGTGATACCCTGAGAGAGGACACATTACCTATGTAGTATTCCAGCCAAGAACGCACAACCTGAATCTCCTGACAAAGAAACATTAGACAAGCACGAAGTAAGAAAATTTCAATTTTTTTAAAAAATAAAAGGATGGAGAGACCTTATTCTTCAAAACTGTCAATGTCATAAAAGACAAAGAAAGGCTATGAAAAAAAGATTAAAAGAGGCTAGCTAACATGACAAATAAATGCAACACCTGATCCTAGACTAGATGCTACACCAGGCGTAGAGGATGCTAGAAAGGACATTATTAGCACAACTGACAAAACTCAAATATGGATAATAAAGTAGTATATCAATATAAATTAATGACGTTAATAGCTGTTCTGTGATTATGTAAGAGAATATCTCTATTAGGAAATACACATGGATGTATTTAGGAGGAAAGGGCCATGGTCTATATTTAACTTACCCTCAGATATTTTAAAAAAAAAGTATATATGAGGGGTTGGGGAGAAGAGAGAGCAAAATAGTGAGCAAAAGAACACAGGCAAGCACATTTAAATGACAATACAAATGACCAGCTTGGGATAGGTAAAATCGGGGTGCATAAGGGTTTTTTGGTACCACTTTCATTTGTGTAGTTTGACTATTATTTATATTTATTTTTGTAGCTTGAAATTATTTCCAAGTAAGAGGTTAAAAGAAAAGAAATGTAATCAAGAGCCTTGGAGGTGGCCAGGTGCGATGGCTCACACCTGTAATCCTAGCGTTCTGGGAGGCTGAGGCAGGCAGATTGCCCAAGGTCAGGAGTTCGAAACCAGCCTCAGCAAGAGCGAGACCCCATCTCTACTATAAATAGAAAGAAATTAATTGGCCAACTAATATATATAGAAAAAATTAGCCGGGCATGGTGGCGCGTGCCTGTAGTCCCAGCTACTCGGGAGGCTGAGGCAGTAGGGTCGCTTGAGCCCAGGAGTTTGAGGTTGCTGTGAGCTAGGCTGACGCCACGGCACTCACTCTAGCCTGGGCAATAAAGTGAGACTCTGTCTCAAAAAAAAAAAACCCTTGGAGGAGCTCTATAATTAAACTCAGAAGACTATACCATTAAGTTGAATGTTCTCCATAATTCTGGACACTTAAAGATTTCTGAGTATTACTCTTTATCAAAAAACATTTGATTTTTAATAAATTCTCTAATGACATTGGTATATGAGGGCTGTCCAGAAAGTATCCAGCCATAATTTTCATGTTACATGGCTGGATACTTTCCAGACAGTCCTAGTATATCCCACTCAATATTACCTTAGAGTTTTAGCATTACCATTTTATTCTTTCCTGTCTTTTATTTCTTGATAACCGATAATAGATTTTATTTTCAAAAATTTAAAACTTTTCTTTTGTAGAATGTCCAACTTGAAGTTGCCATTAGAACAAATTTAGGTCACAGTGTGCATACCCTATTAATACAATGACAGTATATATTTAGCCAATATTATCTCCCATTTTGAGTTACATATCAGATAGAAAATCAAGTATTTACTGTTCTATACCTTCTATATTATGTTAAGTATTCTATATTCTATTAACAGTAGATTCAAATTATGATAAAGTTAAAAAATAGGTATTTCAATTGTCTGGTCATCTCAACAATAGTATCAGCTTAAAGTACAACCAGGCAAAGCAGGTGTACATCACTAAAAGAAAGAGGAAGAGAAGTTAGTGGGTCTGTAGTAAACAGACAGCATTTATTTTGACTTGTTTCCTCTTCCATTAATAGCCTCTTTTGTCCTAAAGCAGCAGTAGGTCCTTAGGGAACCCGATGGTTCCTAAGTGCAAAAAGCTACTGTCAAACTAACATAAATTAAAATTCATTTTTGCTTTAAGGATGCTCTATGCACCTCCAAAAGTAAAAGAAAACTTATCTCTCTTCAATTAAAAATATGGTTTCAACAACCAAGATGATTTGATTGATCATACTACAAAAATTGCCTTATTTTCAAAGTTAAATCTTCAATAGTATTAACTCAGTAAGTGCAAAACACAAAACAACAACAAAAAAGCATTATGATTCAATACTGAATCATCATGGCATATTTCTGGATTGTGATTTTAGAAGTTCACTTTGAAATAGCTGCACTTCACTAATTGGGTGCTTATGAGTCATACACATGGCTGATGACCTTTCCGCCAATCTCTGTCAAGTCTTTCAGGCTGCATATGTAAAAGCAGATGGAGCTTTTCCTTGATAGCCTGAGAAGTGATAGATATATGCATGCAGTTCAGGTAAAGAGATGACATCACCCCTCACAATAGCATTACCTCACCCCCTAAGCATAGGAATGAGTCACCCGGATAGTCAGCTGCAAATCTCTTGGTAGAAAAAAATGTAGGTTACGGTGATGTATTTTCACATTCCACTGATTTGTCCATGTAAGCTGCTATTCGTTCTGATTCGCTGCTCTGCATCTCAAACTAATTGAGTGGTGACTGGCTTTCTCCCTTCAGTCATTTTAAAAAATATAAATTCTTGTTATCTTGTGTTTATTTTCTTTATTTGTTTTCTCCTGTTCATAATTATAAAATAAAAGTTTGTCATGGCTAGCAGACTCAGTATCAATAATTAAGTCGGAGTCTTTATCTGTGTAATCACAAAGCAGTTTAGTAAAGTAATTTGGTTTCGGTTTCTGAACAAAATCTAAATGGCATAATGAATACTAGTGGCACATATAATTAAGGACTCCTATCTGAAATCAAAATGTGAAAATAATAACTCTCAATTGAGAAAATAAAGGAAGTACTACTACAAAATGAATACTCCCAGCAATAAAAAACAAAAATTCCTTTAACTATATAAAATATATTTTTTCATTTGATTCTTTGCTATTTTTCTATGCAGCCAATCTTCCCTTTCCCATTGACACCCACACTTTTTGGTGGTACATTCAACTTTATTTTAACTTACTATGAAAATTTCAAACATAAAATATAATGATAATTGTATAATTACATAATAAATGTAATTTTTTTTTTTTTTGAAACAGAATCTTGCTTTGTTGCCCAGGCTAGAGTGAGTGCCATGGTGTCAGCCTAGCTCACAGCAACCTCAAACTCCTGGGCTCAAGCAATCCTGCTGCCTCAGCCTCCCAAGTAGCTGGGACTACAGGCATGTGCCACCATGCCCAGCTAATTTTTTTATATATATATCTTAGTTGGCCAATTAATTTCTTTCTATTTATGGTAGAGACGGGTCTCACTCTTGCTCAGGCTGGTTTCGAACTCCTGACCTCGAGCAATCCGCCCGCCTCGGCCTCCCAGAGTGCTAGGATTACAGGCGTGAGCCACTGCGCCCAGCCAAATTACATAATAAATGTAATATTATAAATGCCTAAGTATCTATCATCCAGTTTCAATAATTATCAACATTTTGCCAATTGTTTCATCTATCTCCATTTACCCACTAATACTTGTGTATTAGAGTAAAATCATCTGTTATACTCTTCAAATTTCCCTGATTGTTTCAAAGATCTACTTTATTATGAGATATAATTCTAAGTCTACACATTATATTTGATTCTTTTTCCCCCATAAGAGCCCCTTTCACTACCTTTTTCATGCATTGATTTACTTCAGAAACCAAATTATCTGTCCTAGATAGAATGTCCCACAATCAGGATTTTGCACATCATTTAACTCTTGTATTTCCCGGAAAATATGATTAGACTTGGAGCTTTGATCTGATGCAGGTTCAATTTTTTTGACAGGAAT
This sequence comes from Mirza zaza, assembly GCA_008750895.1. Classification (NCBI taxonomy): domain Eukaryota; kingdom Metazoa; phylum Chordata; class Mammalia; order Primates; family Cheirogaleidae; genus Mirza; species Mirza zaza. The sequence goes on along the minus strand of VSMD01007504.1, from coordinate 147,521 downwards.
ACTTCATATCTGGTGCTATGTACTTGCTATCATATTAGGGGTCTGCAAACTACAGCCATGGGCCAATCCAGCCTGATGATGCCTATTGTCGTAAGTAAAGTTCTACCAGAACACAGCCACATACTCATTCATTTACATATTGTCTGTGACTACTTGTTAGCTACAACTAGAGACCATATGGCCCTCAAAGCCTAAGATATTTACTATTTGGCTCTTTACAGACAAAGTTTGCTGATCTCTGTATTATATCCTATTAGGAGGCACATAGTGTTTGGTTACCCCACTTTTAATGATGTTACTCTCAATCAGTGGTTTTGACAGAGTAGGCCTGATCTCTCCATTTAAAGCATCCCATCAACTTTTCACCATTTTAGTAATACTTGATGATCTACTATTTCAATAGGGGAATAAAATAGTAATTTCTAGTTTTACCATTCTTTCTGTATTTATTAGCTACAATTTTTGTATAAAGAACTATATCTCATGTGGCTCTGGAAGCCAGATTTACATACACTAGCATTTTCTCAATTAAAGTGACTCAAGACATTAAACCCTCTCAAATCCCAAAAGTTGTATCCAGAAGTAACTCATCTGCAACAAGATTGAAAATTTTAAATGGCTCAGGAGATTTAATGAGACCAGTATGTTCCCTAACCAGGAAAGAGGGAAAAGGAACACAGTGACCCTGATAGTTACAAAAGCCAAGTTTCATATGCAAACTTAGGAGCAATAAGATTTAACAAGAAGAGGGGGTATAAGAAAAAGAGGAAGAAAAAGAGTGTGGCAAGATGCCAGGCTCACAGTATAGAGATGAGGAAGAATAAACATCCGCCAAGAAGAAAAATGGTAGCAAACAACACCAACTATCCTGGAATGTTTATTAAAGGGGTACATATCCCTGCCTCACCTCAAGAACTCCAGCGAACATCTCTAGGATATTTCAATAACTGATGCTTACAATGATGATCCCAAGGAATTAATAAAAAGATAAAACTCACTGAGATCCAGAAGATGTAAAATTCATGAAAAGTATTCCATTGAAAGTGCTGAATTGTTGACTCATTTATTATCTGGAAATCCCTTTGCCCAAACAATGACTTCCTAGCCATGTCAGTAGTTTTGCAATTCAAGGTGGTGAGGCAACCATACACATCCTAAGTACAAAATCAAGAGGTATCCACAGGGAGTCAACTGCACTTCATCCAGCTCCATTCCCTGGGGCCGTGGCTTTGTCACTCACTCATTCACTATATGACCTTTGATAAAAATTAACACTTTACTGTTTTGTGTTATTTTTTGAGACAGGGTCTCACTTTGTTACCCGGGGCTAGAGTGCAATGGCATGATCATAGCTCACTGCAACCTCAAACTCCTCAAGCAGTCCTGCCTCTGCCTCCAGAGTAGCTGGGACTACAGGCGAGTGCCACCACACCCAGCTAATTTTTCCATTTTTTTGTAGAGACAGGGGCTTGCTCATGCTGGTCTCGAACTCCTGACCTCAAGTGATCCTTCTGCCTCAGCCTCCCAAAGTGCTAGGATTACAGGTGTGAGCCACCACACCCAGCCAACACTTTACTGTTTTACACAATTTCTCACTTTAATTTATTTCTATTAATTCTCATAATCACTCTCCACAGCTATCTTAAAAGGTATGCCTTTTTGGTCCCCAAATTATTAATGTTTTTACTACTTTGGGTATCCATGGACTTCCTTCCTTTCCCCATTCCTTTCCAAGTTCCTCCCTAATTCCTCCACAATCCAAATGGAAAGGGTTTGACATTCTCTTTTGCTGTGAGACTTTCAATGAGACTCTAACAAATAAAAGGGCTATCTCAGGGAGGCATGTGCATTATAAGATAGTTATCTCTAACTGTGGAAGTATTTATATTTATAAAATTCATGAAATATTCATACTAGGTAGCAGATGTGGAATTCTGAAAAAAGCAGGAAAATTCTTAAAATCCTACTAAAACCAATCTATCTTTGAAACATTTTTTTCTCTCCGTTTTCTCTGACACATCATTCTCTCTCAATTTTAAAATGTTAGATTTTAAAAGTTTGGTCATAGGTCATCTTCTCACCCTACTATCTTTCAAGCTGATTGATCTTCTGAGTTTCCATGACAATAACAATTTTAATTTTAACTTCAGCCCAGACTTTTCCTCTGTGAGCACAAGACCCATAAAGTCAAATGGTTCCTTAGCATCTCTGCTTGGAGAGCTCTCACAGTCTCTCCAAACTCATCTCTACACAAATTCATGTTCTACATTTACCACTAAGTTCTCCTTTGGTCTTGTAATTTCATAAAGTCCTTCCTCCTTAAACTTCTCTTAAACCCATCGCATCACTTTACTTCAGTCCATTTTCCCTGTCACTACATCAGTTCAATTTTTTTTTTTTTGAGACAGAGTCTCACTCTGTTCCTTGGGCTAGAGTTCCGTGGTGTCAGCCTAGCTCACAGCAACCTTGAACTCCTGTGCTCAAGCGATCCTCCTGCCTCAGTCTCCAAAGTAGCTGGGACTACAGGTGTGTGCCACCATGTCTGGCTAATTTTTTCTATTTTTAGTAGAGACAGGGTCTCACTCTTGCTCAGGCTGGGCTCAAATTCCTGAGCTCAAGCAATCCTCCTGCCTTGGCCTCCCAGAGTGCTAGGATTACAGGCATGAGCCACCATGCCTGGCCAACCCCAGGCCAAATTATCACCCCTGTCTGGACTACTGTTATGCAGTCTCTTAACTAGTCTAGGAAACTAGAAGTAGTCTTCCAATTTCACTCTTGTTCCAGTCTGTTCTCTACAGTAAAAGTGATCTCTCCCACTTAAAATCCTTCCATGGTTTCCCAAGGCTCAGGATAAAATCCCCAATTCCCAACAGAGCTTACTGGACCCTGAATAACCTATCTCTGGCCTACCTCAATGGCTCATTTCTGCTACTCTTCCCCCAACCCTTGTTCTCGTTACCATCCTCAACTTCTTTCAGTTGCTTGAGCATGCCATGGTGACTTTTATCACAAGGCCTTGACACAGTCTATTTCCTCTTCCAGAGCTGTCCTTCCCCTTTTCTCTACCCATCTCTTGCCTAAGCAGCTCTTTCTCATCCATCATATATAATCTTCTGAGAGAAGATTCTGACCACCAGACCCGTGTGGCAGTTACTACACTCAATTACATTATGTACACTCTAATTTTTTTCACATCTGTCTCCCTGGCTGGCTGCGCACAATGCCATGTAAGTTCTATGAGGTCAAGAATCACATCTGCCCTGGGCATTGCATGACTCTGCATGACCCCCACCTGCAATCCCAAAATAATGTATTTGGTTTTGTATGTGTTAAGTTTGCGTACCTGTGGCTATCTCACTGGGGTTGTCTAAGAGGCAGATAAGTGCTCACAATATGCCCAAGAGCACGGTAAGTATGCTATACACATGATATCTTTGAGTAATTAATCTTGATAAAGCAATGAAGAATTATAATTATTAGTAGAGAAAATATGAGGTATTTTAAAAAGCATGAAATGTTGGAAAGAGGGAAATAAATAAATACAAAGAACTAGGGTTGAGTCTCAGCTTTACCACATCAGATACAACTGAACCTTCTTAAGGCCTAATTTCTCATATGGAAAAATGTGGTTAATAAGAATACTTACTACACAGGGCTATGTTAATGATTAAATAAGAACAGATTTGATATCGCTTTGCAAACTATAAAATGCTAATCAAACAAAAGTTTATGCAGGTGTAATGACCCAGGGCTGCTTACGTGAACTTCTAAAGGAATTCATGTGTGTGTGTATATGTATATATCGATGTATACTTTCTTTTTTTTTTGAGACGGGGTCTCCCTCTGTCACCCAGGATGGAGAGAAGTACCCTCATCATACATAGCTCACTGCAACCTCAAAGTCCTAGGTTCAAATGATCCTCCTGTTTTAGCCTCCCAAGTAACTAGGACTATAGGCACACATCACCATGTCTAGCTAGTTTTTCTATTTTTGTAAAGATAGGCTAGCTACATTGCTCCGGCTGGTCTCAAACTCCTGGCCTCAAGTGATCCTCCTGCCTCAGCCTCCCAAAGTGCTAAGATTACAGGCATGAGCTACCACGCCCAGCATGTATATACTTATTAAAGAAAAAAGTTAAAAACAAAAATATAAACTTTTACTCCAGAAAGTTCTGACTACCTATAAATTAACCTTATCCTTGTTTTATTCTCTATAAGGAAACTTCAGAAAAGAACTATGGTTCATTAATACAAAACTTCAAAACGCTTTCAGAATTCAAATAGCTGCTCCAGAAGTAAATTCATGGGAAAAGCAGACAGAAAGCTTAATTATGCCAGGTTAGTTATTTCTTTCCCAAGCATGGATTCATAACATCCATTTAAAAACAAAGTCTCAAAACCAAATAAAGATTAATTCAATGTAGAATGAAATATATCAAACTGCTACCAGCTTCTGATTTATCAGAAATCTCTATCAGGGCTAAAATTCTTCTATGTCTATAACATAAATGATCTAAAGGATTATAAAGCACTTTATCAATCATTAAAGAAAACCAACATTAAAGAAAAGTTAACAAGTATATTTTTACATATTTTAATTCTTCAAAAATGATATACTATGTATGGAACATAAAATGGTAACTCTTAATTAAACAAAATGAGCAACTGACTATACTACCAGATGCCAGATTTGACTTTTTTTTGAAACAGAATCTTACTCTGTTGCTTGGGTAGAGTACAGTGGTGTCATCGTAGCTCACTGCAACCTCAAACTCCTGGGCTCAAGTGATCCTCCTGCCTCAGCCTCCTAAGTATCTGGGACCACAGGTGAGTACCATGACACCTGGCTAATTTTTCTGTTTTTGAAGAGACAGGGTCTTGTTCTTGCTCAGGCTCGCAGAATTGACTATTTGTGATTTTTTTAAAAAAATGCTCTAACATTGTATTATGGAAATATTTTTTCTTATTTCCCTGAAAATAAAAGGAAGATTGTTTGCTAAAAGTCGAGGGTCCTTGGGAATCATACCTCAAAGAACAGGAAAGGGGCACCACCATTAGATGATCTAACAGGAGGGGTAATGAGATCAGTCAGCAGATCTGGGTTATTAGTCAGAATGCATCCCAAGTGACATGCTTAAAAGGAAATGTAGGAAAAAAAAAAAAACCCGAAATGATTTGGTATTTATTATCTTCAAAGATTGCAAATTAATACTGCAGAGCAGAGAAATACAAAGTAGATAATAATCATTTCATTATTTTTTTCACTTAATTTAGTTAATCTACAAAACAAAATTCCTCAAAGAAAACTACCAGACTAGCTTTTTAAGCCTACTTCTCACGTTCATGATGAAAGAATACTGATTTTAATAACTATCTCTGCTTTTACCTAAATTAATATACAGTCAGGAAGTAGATAAACAATGCTCATGAAGAATCAATTTCTTTATAAAACAGCGTCAAATTAGTTTCTCATTTGGCAACATGCATGCTGGAATAAGTTAGTTCACAGCATTACTTTCAGCCATGCTAAGGGATTAATAAAACAAAATTAAATCAAAGCACTGTTTCATTCCTATAATTAAAAGAAAAGCAATTAACCTAAGCAATTATTTAAATATTGGCTTGCTACATAATTTACAGTCACTCTTCAAAATAAACCACCATCTTAGATGACATAGCCAGACTCGAAATGTGCTAGTTTATGTACAAATGAAAAATTGCAAAATGGCTTGGACAACTTTGAGGATAAGTTTGAGAATCTTTAAAAGAGATTACAGATCTTCTTTTAATAAAGTGATATTCAAAATGGTCTCCTAATAGACTCTGTGAACAAATCAGTAATAAGTAAAGGTATACCCTTTCCAAAGGTACTCCCCTCTTTTGACAAAGGCCCCTGTGCTAGTCAGGATGAATGCCGTCTGAGACAGGGTGTGGGGGGAGGTTGGAGAGCGCCAGCATCATAGCTGTGTGTTTCTGCACCTGTCTGAAACAGAAAGCAGCACCCTTGGGGAGAAACATGCCTAAAATAAAACAAAACCCCAAACTCTAAGTATAGACTTATAATAGAGTTGTTTGTTCTTTTTAAGAGGAAAACAAGGGCATTTGAACAGAAAACAAATATGGTTTCTCTAAATAAAAAAAAGATAAAGGTATTCAGCTAACTAGTTATATAGACACAATTATAATATGCAATCTAAATAAAGATAAGGAAGTTCTTTGTATTTATAAATGTGTTCCAAAACATAAAGGAGTATACCATTCAAGGATGTTATATCTATTCAGATTTGGTCCAAATGCCAGCCAGAGACCAAAAGAAAAAACTAAGCTAATATGCTACAGAACAAAATTTTAATCAGTGTGGAATAACAGTCAAATCTCCTTAGAGGTTTTTCAAGGTTGAATCTGTACATAAATTACCAGAGGAAAGCAAATCAGATTTCACCTCAGGTGGCCCATTTGAAAATTAAAAACGAAATTCTTAGCTACTATTAACTGTCAAAAATGTTAGGCTTAGAACCCAGGGCATATCTGTTAAAGCTAACAGAGTGAGCCTTGGGTTCATCATTTATTCTAACACACACATGCACAAACACATACGGACATGCACACACGCACATTCATGGTTTTATATCGTTCTTTTCAGGAAGTTTGTAAATATCTCATCAACAGGAAAGAGCAGCAAAAGGGATGTGTGTCCCAACCTTCCAGCAGCACACAATTCATTCTACATATAATATAAATCGCTTGTTCTAAATAGAACTGTCAATCTCCCTTATCCTCCAGGAACTTATTTTTCGTTGACATAATCGAAACACCACTAAAGCAACATAATACACTATTTTATATGCCTTTTGGACCAGTAAAGGTTAAGGACAACATCAGAGCAAGCCAGGAGGCACTGAGATATTCACCTAATGATAATTCCTAATAATTTGTGCTTACTCTTAAAAGAACCCTAAATGTAGTAAAAGGGGAAGTTAAAAAATTCCTCTACATAGTTTCTTTGAGTGTTTCATGTTTTTGACTGTACCTGATTCCTGAAGTTAGAACAATCTTCAGAGATGTAGTCCAATCTCATAATTTTACACAGAAGGGAATTACAGCTCTACTGGATTAAATAATTTAACCAGTTCACACAGCAAGTTAATGGAAGAATCATGACTAGAACTGAAGCTTCTGAATCCTAGTCCCTCCTCCACAATGCCACACAGCATAAAAAGTTCCTGTGCTGCTTTTTTATTATTCCAGAAAAAGTACATGTGATCCATAATGAATTCCTCTATCAATAATAACTTAAAAATTATTATACAGTCTATTGAATTCTTTATCCTTCAGCTTCTCCTCATTAGATTAGTAAGTATATTAATTGCTACATAGAGAGAATATCTCTTCTCTGGTATTCTGAGTTTGATCTTTGTATCACTTATTTTTCTTTTAGAGACAGGGTTGCACTACGTTGCCCAGGCTGGCCTCTAACTCCTGGGCCCAACTGGCCTCAAGCAATCCTCCCGCCTCAGCCACCCTAGTAGTTGGGACAAAAGGTGTGTGACATCATGCTTGGCTTTCATATCACTCTTGATGAAAGCTTGGAGAAAACTGACATTCTAATGTAGGGGTCCCCACATGAAGCCATGGATCTATTTACTGTCACCTGAGAGGCACCTGCTATATTTCCATGCTAATTCTTTCTGCCTGCTGCAACTAGCCCTCTTCCTCATCCTATCCTGTCGAAGCAAACATACCGAGTTTCAGACAGAGAAAATTAACTATTTCTCACAAAATTAACTATCATGAATGTTAAGTACCTTCAGAACATATTGTACCAGATGCATTTAGAAAGGTGCTATTACTCTATGCATCCAATTCGGGGCACTTCAAATGGCAGCTTTTTATCTACCTATTGTGGTATTTTATGCAACATTTTTTTTTCTTACCCCGAACTGGACAGATATCCAACTTTTGAACATAACTGCTAGATGCCCAGCAGCATACATCTTGCTGAATGACAGATGACTCAAGCTCTATCCTTGCCAATATGTTTATAAACTCACAAATATTCTTTTTCTTTTTTTTTAAGACAGAGTCTTACTCTGTTGCCCGGGCTAGTGTGCTGTGGCATCAGCCTAGCTCACAGCAACCTCAAACTCCTGGGCTTAAGCAATCCTGTCTCAGTCTCCTGAGTAGCTGGGATTATAGGCATGTGCCACCATGCCCGGCTAATTTTTTCTATATATTTCTACTTGTCTGGCTAACTTCTTTATATTTTTTGTAGAGACAGGGTCTCACTCTTGCTCAGGCTGGTCTCAAACTCCTGACCTCAAGCGATCCTCCTGCCTTGGCCTCCTAGAGTGCTAGGATTACAGGCATGAGCCACCACGCCTGGCCACAAATATTCTTACAATATTTCTATCATATATTAGATCAGCAATTCTCAGAGTGTGGTCTGTGGACTCTTTTGACGGGTACAGAAAGTTAGTTTTCATAATAAGGTATGACTTGCATTTTCACCAAGTTGCTATTTGCACTGATGGTGTAAAAGCAATCTGACTAAAATTGCTAGTGCCTTGGCATGAATCAAGTACCAAACCAGTAGTCACTGTATTCATCACTATCACACACTTGTAGCAAAAGAAGAAAAGAAACAGTTGCACTTAGGAATGTTCTTGATGAAGCAATAAAATGATTAATTTTATTAAATCTTGACCCTGAGTACACATCTTTTTATTATTCTGTATGACTAATTAGGAAGTATGTATCGAGCCCTTTTCCACATACTAAAGCATGACTTGAAGTAAAGCACTTGTAGAACTGAACTGTGAGCTGTTTTGCTCATGGGAATCCAGTTTTACTTGAAAACTAACTGAGGAAAACTATGGTTATGAGACTTGGGTATTTGGCAGACATTGTCTCAAAAATAAACAAAGTGGACTTTTCACTTCAAAGAACACAACTCACAGTATTTGTGACAAAATTCAAGTTTTCAAGAGAAGTTTAGAATATTGAAAAATGTGTATCTGCCAGCATGTGCTTGACAGCTTCCCATGACCTACAGACTTCTGATGAGATCAGTGGTGATAGCTACAAATTTGATTTTTTTGATAAGTTTATAAGGAAATATGTCAACATTTGGAAGATCTATGTAACCCAGTGAGTCAAGATTTTCTAAATGATAGAAATGAGTAAAAGGCAAGACAGACCAGTGGATGTTAATGTAACAGAGTACAAAATGTTCACTGATATGGTTTCAGAGTCCACAGTGCAATTAACCTTTAAGAAACTTCCACTTGTTCCAATATCAAAAAAGAATGACCATACTTACTTAAAAGGCTTCTAAAATACTCCTCCCTTTTCCAAATACATATGTATGTAGCTTGATTTTCTTCTTTATATAATTAAAAAAAACAATGCAACATATTTAGTAAAGAGGCAGATACAAAAATCCAATTGTCTCCTTTTAAGACAGAAATTTAAGAGACTTGCAAAAATGTAAAACACTACTTTTCTCAATTTTTTTTCTATTGGGAAAATAGTTATTCTTCATAAAAATGAAGAATGTTACCATGCAATGGATTTGTTGTTACTTCTTTAATGAATAAATAAGTCTTTTAAAAACGTGTTTTAATTTTTAATTTTGTAAGTATAGATAGTCATAACCTACGGGGAGAAAAGCTCTTTGGAGCCTTCAATAATGTTTAAGAGTATGAAGGGTCCTGAGACCAAAGAGTCTGAGACCCACTGTACTCTATGAACAGCCTGAGTTTGCAAAGGGGAGGTATATACGAGATGGCGAAAGAGCTCCAGAGCAGGCAGAATGGGGTGCAGTCAGTCAAGCCCAGGTTTAGTTCCGGCTTTATCATATAGTTGGTCAGCAACCTCAAGCAAATAACTTCTTTGAGCTTCAGTTTCCTCTTCTACAAAGTGAGACCAACATATCAACCTCAGAAAGATTACTGCGTGGAAGGAACACCAAGCATATATTACAATGGTGGGAACAATGTTATTGTCATTAGCATATCTACATACTAAACATACACTCTCAAGAAATGGTCTCAAGAACTTAGGGTAGCAGCAAAATCTAGTTAACTTATCATGTTATCACAGATGGTTCAATGCTTTTAGATTTTCTACACTTTATTCTGTAAAGTAGAATATTTAAAGCTAGATAATGCAAACAGGTCTCAGGATTCTTCTCCTGTGTGGAAAGTGACTAGTGAACACTTTTCATTTATTGCTGTAAAGGTGCACAGTGAACCTTCTGAATACGCTGTGATTCAATATTTCAAGGCATTCTATCCAAAGAATCTAGGATTAGAGGTGGGTAGGGGAGTGGACACTTAAAACAAGAGAGCCCTAATAAACCACAGAAAATGGTAAGGACTAGGGACAGTAAGAAAGTTGAACTATAGTTTAACAAACAGCTAATATAATTGCTATTTGTAAGAAAACCAAGTATGCTTACAACTTAAATACACTTACTGTAACTCAGGTTATTATAATTATATGCATTCTACTTTGCCATACCATGCAATTTATCTATTTGTGCCTGTGTATATTTCAGTCTGAAAACACACACATGCTTTGCACCACTACAACACATTGCAATATTACCTCAGATGCAAGCAGCTTACAATCTTCTCATTTTGTTGATCATCTTTTATGTCTAGTTTAAAAACAAAGCAAAACATGCATACCCAAGCATAATCCCAGCAGAACACAAATAAGTAAAATAAGTAAGTTTAACTGGAGTAGGACACTACACTCAATTCAAAACATTTATTGTAATTTACAATCAAATTTCTATCCACATTAATAATTCACAATACAAATAGAAGTTCATTATTCTCAAAAGATATTTTCAATATACTGTCTGACAAATAGTAGGCACTCTGAAAGTCTAGTCAGGGCTTAGCACACAGCAAATATGGAAATTTGGCAGTGCTGTTTCCCTAAGTACCAGCCTGGGTACACCAGAAAAGATTCAGGCTGGGTTTACTAGAGAGCAGAGGGAAGTCTATTATTATAGATTAGTTGCTGGAAACAGTTTTCCCATTGGAAAGTTCCATCACCAATATTCAGGTCATTCTCCAGCTCATGTTAAATTTTGTTTTTTCCAAATTTAATGTCAGCCAGGAAGTTTTTAAAAGGAAAAGACCGACGATGAAAGAAAAAAGACTACTTTAGGGAGTGTCCTACAGGAACGACTTGATATGGTAGAAGGCTGAGGGCATACTGGAAAACAGAGGTGAATGCTTCAATGTTAGCAGTCACAACTCAAAAGATAGGCTTATTTTTAAATTATTTAAACAACAGAATAAAGCTCTGGAAAAGGAGAGAGACGTAATCCATCAGAGTCAAGACTAAAGGTGAGGGCCAGGCGTGGTGGCTCACGCCTGTAATCCTAGCACTCTGGGAGGCTGAGGCAGGAAGATTGCTCAAGGTCAGGAGTTCGAAACCAGCCTGAGCAAGAGCAAGACCCCATCTTTACTAAAAAATAGAAAGAAATTAATTGGCCAACTAAAAAAATATATCCGGGCATGGTGGTGCATGCCTGTAGTCCCAGCTACTTGGGAGGCTGAGGTAGAAGGATCGCTTGAACTCAGGAGTTTGAGATTGCTGTGAACTAGATGCCATGGCACTCTAGCCTGGGCAACAGAATGAGATTTTGTCTCAAAAAAACAAAACAAAACAAAACAAAACAAAAAAACCTAAAGGTGAGGAGAATAAGCTTCCCTCATTTAATCTCCCCTGTTTCCATTCCATCAAGGTGGGCAGGGTCCTTCAAACACTAAACCTCTACGGGGCTAAGTCACTTGCCCAAGTCTTGAAGTCAGATGCCAATGTGGTTTTGGAAGCAAGGTCTCTCTGAATCTATGCTCTTTCCCTCTATCATAGAGCTCAGAATTATTAAGTATAAATTTTCTGCAAATAATCAAGTTTGCCTAGAACTATATTCCAAAAAAATTGCAGGTGAATAATGCTCACAATTAGGATATACACTTGAGGGAAATGTAGGGAATAATAATTTACAGTATTTTGCAGCATGGATTTCTAACTGGTAAAACTCAATGAAGTATTTAGTTATATTTATCTTATTATTCCTAGGGCTCTTGTAATAATAAGAAATGATGATCATTTATAACTCAGATAATTGCCATATTGATATGGCAGATAGTATCCTCAGCTACTCATTTATATGATTAATTCATTTAATGCTCAAAACAATCCTAAGAAGTGGGTCCTATTTTCCATCCCATTTTACAAGAAGGGAACTGAGGAACAGAAAAGTTAAATGATTCCTCTGAGAGGACACAGCCTATAAGAGCAGAAAGGCCTCAAACCTAGGCACTCAGGCCCTGAGCCCATTAATATCAGAAATTATTCATTGTAACTAAGCTTTCTAGTTACCATTTAATAGAAAAATCTTACCTCTGGTTTGCTAAGGCTAGATGAAACCAAGGAGCCGGATCCGACATCCAAATCCCACTGCTTTTTACCATGATTTTCAGGATCCAAAGCAGCAATTCGCCCATCTAAAGTGCTGATAATTAATAATGACCTGTAAATTAAAAAAAAAAAGGACAAAATTTAAAAGATATCTAAGATATTGGGCACTTATTCCATATACCAGGAAAAGAGAAGTAATTGAAAGAGTACTACCTCTAACCACTTATCAGCACCTGGACCCATGAATTCCACCTTCCCTCCTGGTCAGTGCAGATGTTTGTCCATATTCCCATCCACCACTAACTCCACTTAAGAAATAGAGCTCTCTTTGATCTATGCGTTTGGGTGTACAGAAAGAAAAACAAAAGTGTAAAAAATATTTAATAACAGATTATTAGAAAAAAATTAAAAATTAAAAATAACAAAAAGAAATAGAGCTCTCCTTCATGCATATGTGAGAACTCACTCCTGCAGTGTCTCCTCTCACTCCCACATCATCAATAATTCCCTCTTGGCCGGGCGCGGTGGCTCACGCCTGTAATCCTAGCTCTCTGGGAGGCCGAGGTGGGCGGATCATTTGAGCTCAGGAGTTCGAGACCAGCCTGAGCAAGAGTGAGACCCCATCTCTACTATAAACAGAAAGAAATTAATTGGCCAACTAATATATATAGAAAAAATTAGCCGGGCATGGTGGCACATGCCTGTAGTCCCAGCTACTTGGGAGGCTGAGGCAGCAGGATTGCTTGAGCCCAGGAGTTTGAGGTTGCTGTGAGCTAGGCTGACGCCACGGCACTCACTCTAGCCTGGGCAACAGAGTGAGACTCTGTCTCAAAAAAAAAAAAAAAATAAAAAATAATTCCCTCTCTACTAGAACATTCCCAACAGCATTTGCTATAGACTAAATATATGTTTGTGACCCACCCCCCAAATGCATATGTTGAAAGCTAATCCCCAGTATGATGATGATGGTATTAGGATATGGGGCCTTTGGGAGGCGATTAGGGCATGAAGGTGTGGCTCTCACTTATGATACTAGTGTCACTATAAAAGCAGCACCACAGACGCCCTCACCCCTTCCGCCACATACGGACACAGCTAGAGGGTGCCATCTGTGAGAAACAGGCCTTCACCAGACACTGAATCTGCTGGCGCCTTGATCTTGGACTTCCCAACTTCCAGAACTGTGAGAAATAAATGCCTATTCTCTATAAGCTACCCACTCTACAGTATTTTGTTATATCAATAGCAGCATGAAAATCTGCTATTATTTCCTCCAATTTAAAAACCAAACCAGATCAAACAAAATGAATCCCTCTCCCCCCTCCAAATTTCAATCTATTTCTTGCCCCTCTTTGTAACAAAACTCCTTGAAAAAGTTGTTACATACACTGTCTCCAAATCCTCTCCTCCCCTTCTGTCCAACCATTTCTAACCAAGTTTTTTTTTTTTTAAAGGATATGCTACTTTAATGGCTTTCATCATTGCAAAGATACATTTCTAACCAAGTTTTTGCCTCTACCTCTCCACTGAAATGGTTCTTGTCAGAGTCACCAATGACCTTCACATTGACGAATCTCAGGGTAAGGTCTCAGTTCACTTGACCATTCGGCAGCACCTGATCAGCTACTTCTGCCCTTCATGAAACACACTTTATGCGGCTTCCAGGACACCATATCCTCCTGATTCTGCCCCCCTCCCCCTTTTGGAACTTAGTTCTACCTTATTCTTTCTCACTTTCATTTTCTGATTCCTCATCTTTCCTATCTCCTAAAATAGTCTCTACCTACATGTAATTTTTTTTTGGTGATCTCATCCAGTCTCATAGCTTTAAATACCATCTATATGCTGGTAAGTCCCAAATTTATATTTCTGGTTCCAGGCCTCTTCCTTAAACTCTGAACATACATATCTAAATACCTACCAAATTTAGATCATCTTAACAGGCTTCTCAGAATTCACATATCCAAAATCAATACTCCCAGACACACTTCCCCTATTCTTGAAACATATAATGCATGATTTTCCCTCAGTCCCTTTGCAGCTACAGTTCCTTCTGTCTGGAACACACACTCCCAGATACACAGCAAGCTCTCCATAAATATTTATTGAATGAAAGGATGAGTTGTACAGTTGTTCTAGGAATCTGTTAGGTATAATATTTCTGTTTTAAGGACCATGTAAATTCTAAGCATGTATACTTATATTCCTGGTTAGGATTATAAGATACAACTTTCTCTCTTCTACTTTACTTTATGCACAACGTATAAAAACTCAAAGTCAAGTCACAAGTTGACCAAGACAAACTTTTCATTTTTTTGTTTTTGTTTTTTTTATGAGACAGAGTCTCACTCTGTTGCCCAGGCTAGAGTGCTGTGGCATCAGCCTAGCTCACAGCAACCTCAAACTCCTGGGCTCAGGAGATCCTTCTGCCTCAGCCTCCCAAGTAGCTGGGACTACAGGCATGCGCCACCATGGCTGGCTAATTTTTTCTATATAGTTTTAGTTGGCCAATAAATTTCTTTCTATTTTTAGTAGAGACAGGTCTCACTCTTGCTCAGGCTGATTTCGAACTCCGACCTTGAGCCATACGCCCGCCTCGGCCTCCCAGAGTGCTGGGATTACAGGCATGAGCCTAAGACAAACTTTTCAAAGAACAATTTATTAAATGAATAAATAGAATCATTAATTTAGTTTCCAAACTATACACTAACTCTAATTTTCAATTTTTCAAATGGTAACTCTTAGTCTAATTTGTGAAAATAAAGAGTTTGCCATGCTACAAACTCAATTTTATATAATAAACCAAATGAAAGGGAACAACCCAACTCCCTTCCCTACATGTTCTCCTTCTGCTTTCTAAAGAAATCTACTGGGAGTTGGTAGAGAAGGATAATTTGAGTAAGAAAATTATTTTACAATAAATAAGAATCTTATTAAGTTAGAGATCTAGGTAAAGTTAGAGATCAGGGGTTAAGAGCTAAGTTAACTCTTTCCTAGTCCTGTCTCATTTTTCTGTTCAATAATCATTAAGCGAGGCCAGGCATGGTGGCTCACGCCTGTAATCCTAGCACTTTGGGAGGCAGAGACAGGCGGATTACTAGAGGTCAGGAGTTCGAAACCACCCTGAGCGAGACCCCATCTCTACTAAAAATAGAAAGAAATTAATTGACCAACTAAAAATATATATACAAAAAATTAGCCAGGCATGGTGGCGCATGCCTGTAGTCCCAGCTACTTGGGAGGCTGAGGCAGTAGCTTGAGCCCAGGAGATTGAGGTTGCTGTGAGCTAGGCTGACGCCATGGCACTCAGTCTAGCCTGGACAACAGAGTGAGACTCTGTCTCAAAAAAAAAAAAAAATCATTAAGTGCAAATAAATGGTTGAATGAAAAACTTTAACTGAAACAAAACTTAGTATAAGCAGTATTAACCCATGAAAAATTAAGGCCACCAAACACTTCAGGTACTATTTTTTTAAAATTAAGAACCAACATTGTTTGTTTATTCCCCCAGGCATTCTATTTACAATGACCAAAAGACCCTATGTTTATCCTAAATACATGGCTGCTACTTGTGTGCTAGAAGTATATTCAGAGAAGAATAACAAAATTCTAGCTCTCATCTTCACAACAAATAAAAATTCAACAATAAAATATGCATATGTGTGTCACATGTATATACAAGAATATGTTTTAATAGGTAATTTGGGGTTTACTATTTAGCTATTGTTTCACTGAAAACCTATTATAGGGATACATTTAACTAAGTCAACAATCTTTTTGGCCAATCTATTCTGCTTTTTAATGATTTAGAGTTAGAAAACCTGAATTTCTACTCCTGTTCAAAACTTATTTGGTACGTGACCTTAGGCAAGTCACATCTTTTTACACCTTTCTCAGCTTTTTGTTTGTTTGTTTTATATGGATATGATAAGATCAGTTGTGCAAACACTGACTTACCACAGAAGGCCATTTCCACAGAGAAAAAATAATAACTTGTGGCTTGGATGAAGAAAGCATACTGAACAACTCATCATCAGTTAAGTTCTTTTGAAACTTATATTGCTCACTTATACTTTGTTTTAGTTTTACAAAGGCATTTGTTTGGCTGATTCTACAGCAAACACTGTTCTCTCACACAGGATCCAATTCTTTGAAGTATTTTTTTTGTGTGTGTGTATGTGTTTTTTTAGAGGTAGTCTTGCTCTGTTACTCAGGATAGAGTACAGTGCCATGATCATTGCTTATTGTTGTCTGGAACTCCTAGGCTCAAGGGATCCTTCTACCACAGCCTCCTAAGTAGTTGGGTACTACAGGCATATACCACCATACTCAGCAATTTTTTTTTTTTTTTTTTTTTGTAGAGACAGAGTCTTGCTATGTTGCCCAGGCTGCTTTCAAACTTCTGGTCTTAAGTGATCCTCCTGCACAGGCATCTAAAACTGTTGGGGTTACAAGCATGAGCCACTGCACCAGCCTTGAAGCTACTTTCAAGAAAGTTTCCAATGGGTTCCTAAAAGCCAGATCCATTTCCCTCATTAGGTCTGTTCTCACAGAAGGCACTGTTGGGGCCAGTTCCTCATGCCTGGACATTCTTCTTCCCTGGTTTCTACAGGATCAGTCCCTCCTGGGACCTCACCTATCATTCTTATAGCTCTCAATCACTCTAGAGCAGGTACTTTTCCCTTTTTGTACATGTTCTACCTAGATGGTCAATGCCCACAGCTTCTTCTCTCTATAGTAAGTACGACAACCTCCAAACCTATACAGAATTTATACAGTTCGCCATCTCTCTCTCCCTACACTAGTTCTGCATCTTCAACAGAATCTACTTGTTATCAGCATAACATGCTCAGAGAACTTAACTTCTCTCCTACATCCTATTCTTCCCTCCTTTCTCCCTTAACAGCATAACCATCCATCCTCTCACCGAACATGTGACTCAGACATCGACTCTGCCCGCCCCCTCACCCTCTACAGTCATGTACTCTTGATTCTATTTCTAAAGCTTCTGTTAAATCTTTTTCTTCTTCATCACCACTAACCTTGCCCTAGAACAGACTGCCAGTTCTCATCAGAACACCTTAAAAGGCTTTCTGACATATTTTGCTGCTTCAGGTCTCTTTCCCCTACACTCTTACAAAAACTGTGTTTCCATAATAGAAATCTGATAAACTCTCAAGGCTCCCTGTGCCCACTGAAGAAAGGCCACACTGCTTGGTATGGCACATAAAGCCTTTCACAACCTGGCTTCAGTGTACTTTCCTAATCTCACTTTCTGCCTCTCCTGCCAACCCCAATCCCCTCTTCCTTCACCTCCCCCACCCTGCAGCCACAAACACAAACACACACCCTGGAGGTTTCTAAACTTTTCAAAAAAGTTCCCTTGTTCATTTATATTTTGCCCCACATCTTAAATTATTTCATTTGCCAAATGAACATTGCATATAATTAATTCCCTTATCTTTAGAGGAAATACTTAAGAACCTATAAAAATATTCAATATTTCTAGAAAGAAACAACAATAATTACCATATAAACTTTGATATAATTCTAGTTCAAAACAAAGAAACTTGACTTTTTAATTAAGCTTCTCCCTACTAAACGTTCAATTTCCATTAGGTTATTTTAAAACACCAACAGCCTCATGGATCCCCACTGTTATCTCTGGAGACTGACTGGGGTCCAGGAGCCCTAGCTTAGGGACCACTGCCCTATGATCATTGCACACACACCCCGCTCTGTGCTCCTGCTCACGGGACTCGCTAACTTGACACTTGCATTTTCTTCACTCACACAGAACTTGTATGTCAATTATTATCCATTCTAGGAGAGTTAATTCTTTAACACAATTGTCTCCCTGTCAGACTTGGAGCTTCCTAAGAAAAAGACATTTATCTACTCTCAGGACCTAACAGTCCCCAGCCTCTAATAAAATACAATAAATGTTTGTTGAAGGAATAAACCCTAGTAGGACAAACATATCCATATAAAACAAAAAAAGAGCCTGAGAAAGGTGTAAAAAGATGTGACCTGCCTAAGGTCATGTACCAAGTAAGTTTTGAACAGGAGCAGAAATTCAGGTTTTCTAACTCTAAATCTATTATTCTGTTAACTATAAGTCTGCATATGTGGCAACTACTATATTACTATAATGTGCAGCTTTTTATTCCTCCCAGAAATCTCATCAAGATGTCATTTATACTGTAATTACTGATTATGACCTCAATTTAGCAGAAATGACTTTATGCCACAATATGCAATTTTTAAAAAAGTGTTTGCTCTGACTTAAGTTACCCAGAACACCCACCTATTTACAGTCAAATTTATCATATTCTGAGAAGTATATGCTAAATTTCTTCATAAAGTAATTTTAAGGGAGCCTTATCTCCTATGTAAATTTCCCATGTGAAAGAAGAGAAGCAGACGACAGGAGAACATTGTACGGATTCAACAGTTTCTACATTAACAACTACCTATTTTGCCCAGAGAATACTATTAATTGCTTGCATAAATAAAATGATTAAAAAAAACCCAACCTACCTATTTTAAAATTTCAAGTTTCCTTTCTTGTAGTGGAAGAAAACTTCACAAAGCCAAAAATGTAATTTGATTGAATCTGTTTTTTTTTTTTCTTTTTTGATATAGCCAAGAATCCTCTACCCAAATATATGCTCTCACTAAAGGAAGCATATGTTCTTATTTAGAAACAAACTAGTACCAATTGGACTTTGTTCTCACCTACTAAGTAAATCTTCAAGTCAAACCTCCTTTATTTAAATATATCACAAGACTAGCCATGCCCCAAATCAAAACATTGTCCAAAATTACCAATTATACTTTATAGCTTTGACATATTAGTTAGACCTTAAAGAAATACAATCTAAGGTTTCATTCAATGCTATAGGTAACATGAGAGTGATAGATATCCTTTCCCTATTAGATTAAAACATTTTTGGAAGCACTTTTTCTACTTTATTCTATGAAACCTATTTAATCAAATGGTAATTTATAAAGAGAATAGAGTTAAAAAAACAAACACCCACATTTAACCTCCTTCTCTACATTTACCTCTGTAATAAGTTCTCCCAGTATTTTAAAATAATTTATAATAAAAATGTAGAAGCAACTCCTTTCTTACAAAAAAAGAGGAAAGCAAATGGAATTCCCAGGCAATATTTAGAGATGGAAGAGCCACACTGAAGCGATAGCTCATAGCAATTGATAAAGACAGGTCCCTTCTGCAAAATGCCTAGGAGCACAGAGAGCTGAGCTCCAATAAAGAACACAGTCTCCCATCCCTGTCACCTATCCTACCCATAGCCAATAAAGCTAAAGACAATTGTAGACAGGAAGGATGGTTCATTACTTGCCCAAAGTATATTTACTCTGGCTTATGACTTGCTTTGAAAGTTCTGTGTAAATTCTTCCTTAAATGTGAAGTTTTTAGTTAACTCTGAGAGTGGAGTTGGAAGAGTAATGATGGGATTAGACAACTGACCCTCCTATCAACAGGGTACTCTGAGATGCTACTATACAAAGGTCCTAGGAGTTAAAGGATTTCTGTACCATTGTTTCACATCAGATTACTTTGTGAAAGGACAGGAAAGAGAAAGAGGAATTACATCCTCTTACATTTGCAAATATTTCCATGTTATCTCATTTAATCCAAATATTTAGTTTACAGATGAACAAATTAAAGAAGTACCAGAGATTAATGTCAAATTTAGTAATATTTTTCTTAGAGAGGAGCTAGAGGCCGAGGAAAAAAGAATATATACTTTGTAAATTAGCATGATAGTTAAGACTAGTTCTTCCGGAGGTGAAAAAAAAAAAAGACTAGTTCTTCACTTTTGAGGTTGTCAGAACATCCTCTTAACCTATAGAAAGAATCTCAAATAACACTTTGCAATTTGCTATTTGTGTTGGAGTCAGAAAACCAGTAATTCATAAATTATGCCAACATTCATGAAACCTAACAGTGAGATGAGATTGAGACTTTCTTTCCAACTTTCTGCAGTGACCATCACATTTAAATTTCAACTAAATATAATGTTTAACAGAAGAAACATGGACAACAAGATTGCTACCAGAAAAACAAGTTTATTTCAGCTACTTTTTCTTTTCTTTCTTTCTTTTTTTGAAGACAGAATCTCACTGCTCTGTCTCCCTGGGAGGATCTACTTGGCATCATCATAGAGTGTAGTGGCATCATCATAGCTCATTGCAACCTCCAACTCCTGGGCTCAAGTGATCCTCCTGCCTTAGCCTCCTGAGTAGCTTGGACTACAGGCATGTGACACCACACCTGGCCTACTTAGCTACCTTTTAAAGAAAAAAATAGCTTATTTTCTCATTCGCATGCTTGACATGCAGAGTAACATTTAGAATGAAACCAATGAAAACCTGAAAATTCTCTCAAGAGAAAAAAAATAATGAACTGGCAAGTCTCATATTGCTTCTTGAGCATCAAAAGACAATATGCAAAAATAAAGATGTTAATTCCTCATCTCCCTCCTTTTAAAGGTTTTGCAAATACCACAGTTCTTCACATCTGTTTGTGATAAACGCTCGGTTAATTAAAATCTGTTCCCCTAATCCTACTCCTTGAAACAGACTATTGGTCTATTATTATGGAACTGACATTCTCTGGGCTTTGACTTTTTTAAAAGAGTACTTAAAAAAAACTTGTATATGCTTTGCATATTCCTCTCCGGTTGACTATCAACTTACCTGATGTTTCTCAAACATTCCACACTATCTCAAGTTCACACTATCAGGCAGACCCTAAAACTGGGCCCTAACTCTTCCTAGCCAATTCTGTTTGCCAGAGATCACTGACTCTCTTCCAGGCAAAATTCCCATTTTCAAAACTCTATTAATAGTTTCTGAGAAAGAAGTGATCCTCCTGCTTGCCAAGTAGATCCTCTCCAATTACCTTCACCTCCTTGCCTATTCCTTTCATTTTCAACCTGTCTACACAGGCTCCCTTCTCTGTCTATAAACAAGTTCAGAAGTTCCTTTTAAAAATTACTTTTTGTCAGTGAGGAAAGGAGGGAGTGGGGCACAAAGGGATGAAACTTTAACCTCTTGCAATCTGGGTATTGTCTCTGCTGCTTTACTTACAAGTGTGATCCCCAGATCTTTCATTCTTCTCAGTCCTCATCCTATATCTCCAACCTACTCAGTCTCCTTTGCTGGCTCATCTTCCTCCCTAAAATATAAGATGTTTCCTGAGGTTTTCTCATGAGCCTCCTCTTTCTCACAGCTTCAGTTGTTTAACCTGCCCTCTCCAGAGCTCCATGTCACTCATTTCCACCTGTACCTGCCTCCCAAATGTCTCCCTCTGGATGTCCTGTCTGTACTTCTAAGTCACTATATCCGATACCAAACCCCTTACCTTTTCTTCCCTGCTTCCCTAAACCTTTCTATTTTCCTATGTGTGCTCTCATCTTTTGGCTACCTAGTCTTAATCTTTGGACAGGGGTATCAAGGGTGGAAGAATGAATTCATTTGCCAGGAACCAAGATTTTGCTGCTAATATCTCTCAACTCTGTCCCCTGTGTTCTATACCACTTAAGACTCTACCTCTTATCTAAACTGCTATAACTCTCCTTTTTGTATTCTTAACTCAAAGTTTTCAGTACACACTGTTGGTACAGAAATATTCCTTAAGCGTAATTTTGATCAAGCCTGGCATTCAGAATACTCTACCCAACATTTCTCAAACTTTAATGTGCATGGCAATCACATAGTGGTCTTGTTAAAATGCAGATACTCATTCAGTGGGTCTGTGGTGGTACCTGATTCTGGATTTTTAACATGTTCCCAGGTGATGCTGCTGCTATTAGAGTAAGACTGTATACATACACAATGTGGCCCCAACCTATTTTTCTAGCCTCATCTTCTACTTCTCCCTGCCCAGCATACATATGTGCACATATGTATCTTTTATATACACACAGGTCACACAGATAGATGTATACAGAAGCAAAATGTTCTCTAAACATAATCTCCAGCCTCTGCATCTCTTGCTGTTTCCTTAAGTACAGTGTCTGTCCGTCACAATTTTACCCATTTTTCAGGAACCAATTCATTCTGCCACAGAATTTTCTTACCTTCTCACCTACCTCACCCCCATACCCCACCCAGAGAACACCACAAAAACCTGAGGACACCCATGAACCTTAATTTGCACTGCTTCTGCTCTGTAATGCCATTATTGATCTCCTCATTTCATTACCACTGCTAGACTGCACACTCCTCCTGGAGGGCAGGGACTATCTGCCTAACTTCCATCACCCCAGGGTACCTTGGGCCCCTGTCAGTGGGTAAGTACTTGCTGAAGTGGATTGAATTCTAAGAAAAACAAAAACATCTTACTAGACGTAATTTACTTTCAGCAGGTGCTTCAGAAGTTTCTTTAAGATAAATACTCTTTGAGGACAGTGGATTCATTAGCAAAACTAAGAAAATTTTGCTATATAGTCGTTAATTAAAAAAATTTTTTTAAATGTAAATATTCAAATGGTACCTAGAGAATGTTAGTATTTATCCTATATAGTAGTCTCTGGGTATATAAATCAAAGTTCTAATATTTAATTGAAAATTACACCTAACTTGTTATGATTTAGTAGGTACTATATTATAAGCTTAAAATACTTTCTAATCCAGATTCTAGCCCTCTGTGGTCTAATTTACCTAATGCTTCTTTTCTCATTCCATTTGTTAAGTGGGACATCACTTTCTCCCCAGGTATACTAAGATTGGCTGTCTCTGCAAAATACCTTGCCAATAACATGCCTTACATTTGTATCTAGACTTTGAAAAGTGCTTTAAAACATGTACTTTGAAATAACATTTTTAAGAAGGCTAAGAAACTCAACGAAGATAATCCTATATTAAATGTTTATATAGTAAACCCCTTGTTCAAGATCCTAAGCAATATTCAAGAACCTACCCACAGCTCTTAGGTTCAAGAACCAATGTTCAAGAACTTAACTATAGCTCTTAAACTTTAGTGCGTTCAAGGATTGTCCCGAGTGCTCATTAAACATGTAGATTCCAGGTTCTTACCCAGAGAAGGTCAGATTCAGTAAAATTGGGGTGGGGCCTTAAAAACGGTGGATTTAACCAGCACGACTTAAGTGATTATTTTGAAGCGGCTGCTCTGCAGATTCAACTACAGAAATACTGATCTCAATCCTTGTCTGGGCACTAGAGTTGTTTGAAGGAAGACGTAGACATCTCTTTTGAAAGCCCTTTCTCAAAACAGCTGTCACACCAGCACAGACATGGGTGATACACGTAAGAAAAAAGAGGGGAAAAGGTTCTTGGAGGATGAATAAAGCCTGGAAACAACAAAAGAGGGAAAGTGATGTTTCTTTGCAATCGGGGTGCTCCATTCTCCGAGCATCCCCTCACACCTGCAATGATGCTGCTATCGCCCCCGAACAAGGACCGGGCGCTCGAGAGCTGAGCCCAGTGCCATCAGTGGCCAGGGGATGGGAGAGCGTTGCGGTCCCGCGCTCGCCCACTGATCACCAGCTGTCCTTCGCCAGCTAAAGGCCGCGGCCCGGGAAGACGCCCGCCTCCCCCTGACCCTCGGATCCTCCGCGGCTAGCGCACGTAAACAAGTCGCATCCCAGCATCCGCAGCCCCTCACCTGCCGCGCGGCCGCAGCTCGGCCTCGTCGATGGGCTCCGGCCCCCGCGGCTCCTGCTCGCCCGCGGCCGCCGGCAGTGCCTCAGCATCCTCCACAGTCACCTCGGCCGGCGCCACGGGCCCCGCCACCGGTACCCGCGCCGCTGAGGTGGGAGCTGCCGCGGCTCCCAGGCCGAATGCTGCCTCCGCCGTCGGCGCGGGCATGGCGCGGGCACGCCCCGCGGCCACTGTCCCCGCGGCGACCTCCAGCAGCAGCCCCAGCAGCAGCGCCCTCACTAGCAGCCCCGGGCGGGTGGCGCGCTCCATCAGCGGCCCGCCCGGCGCGCGAGCATGGAGGCGCAGCCACCGGCGCCCGCCTCTCCCGCCGCTCGGAGCCCCCACCAGGGCGAGGACGCGCTAAGGACTCTGCCGCCGCCCCGATGGCCTGGACAGCCAGCAGCGTTCCCGGGGCCACGTCTCAGCCCTGCCTCCGCCGCCGCCACCTGAGTGACAGCCTCCCTCGGACATCGCCCATTGAGCAAACTTTCTGCCCGTCTGTCCTCCAATTGGCTGCGGCCACTGCCACTCCGTGGTCCCAGGCTGGCCTTGCAGGGGAAGGCGGGCTTTTCCCGGTTGTCAACATCACGCTTACCAATTAAATCGTACTTTCGTGTCTGGAGCCCGTCCCTCTTCCGGACGCAGTTACCAATGAGAAATCACCTTCCCTGAAGCCTTCTTACTCGATTGGTGGTCTCTGCAGTTCCCGGACTACCCTTCCTGGAACAGATTGGCCGTGGAGGTGGTTGGCCTCGCCCCTCAAACCGAGGCGCTGGAGAAGACTTGAAGATCATTGGCGAAACTGGATGCCTCTCAAAGACCTTGAGCTAACTGCTTCTTGATTGGTTGGAAGCGGCACTTAATACGTGGCGGTTTCTGACTGTGAAGACGGTCCCAAGAGGAAGGGAAACTGGGAGGCAAGTCCCTGGTGGCTGGGAGGCGGCAGACCTTAAAGGAGCTGCTGCTGTAGCTCTTCTAAAGTCCAGTCAGTCTATTTGGAAAGGCAAAAGCGGAGCAGGAAAACTAAGTGACCACACAAGTCGTGTGGTCCCCAGAAGTGGAAGCGGTAAGGCGGGTTCAGGAGATGATCGTATTTGTGGCGGTGACAGTGCTGAGAACTACAGCATGCTAGAGATGGCAGTGACCTACAGATAAGCTAATCTGCCCGACACGCCTCCTGCCTCCTTTTTAACGGGAAGGAGCCCAGCCTCGGTGCATTGACGTAGTTTGCATTGGTACAGCTAGTCACAGAATCATAACTTTAATTCGTGCCTTCTGACTCCGAACTGGCATGGTCTGTACCGCACTGAAGGGCTCTACCAAAGAGACTGATGAAACTGCAAAAGGCGTAAGTGAAGAAGATTTGAATGTTCGGCTAAGGCATTTGCAACATTTAATACAGCAATTTAGGACACCCTGGAGATTTTTGAGCAGATAAGTGAAACAATGAGAAGATACAGCCCCCAGCAGTGTAGTCAGAACAGTATCAAAGATAAGACTAGGTGTGAGGCTATTACCCCGATCAAACCGGTGAAAATTTTTTTTTAAGATTTTGGCAATTCCGCCATCTGCATACAAACATGTCCTAATTTGTCTCCAAACAAAACAGGCCAGGCCGGTGGCATTGTGGCTCACACTCATAAGTAATCCCACCACTCTGGGAGGCTGAAGTGAGAGGATTGTTTAAGCTCAGGAGTTCGAGACTAGCCTGAGCAGGAGTGAGACCTCCGTTTCTACTAAAAATATATAAAATTAGCCGGGCTTAGTGGTGCACGCCTGCAGTCCCAGTTACCCGGAAGCCCAGGAGTTGGAGGTTACATTGAGCTACAATGACGCCACTGCACTCTACCCAGGGCAGCACAGTGAGACTCTGTCTGAACAAAAAACCACAAGGAAACTGAGCACCCCTCCTCACAACCCCCCACTCTTAAACTACAATAACAAAAAAAACCCACTTCCCCTTCTAGTTCTTACCACATTTCTTTGCTTTTCTGTATAGCAAAGCTCAACAATATTTGAAACTCTTTGTCTTCGTCTTCTCCCATTCTCAAGCATAGCACAGTCAAGCATTCATACCCTCAACTCCACCAAAACTGTTCTTGCTGAGGTCACTGATGCTAAACTCAAAGCACAATTCTTAGTCTTCGTTTTATCAGCTATATTTGATCCAGCAACTCAAGGCTTTCCTGTGTGAAATACTGGTTTTCACTGGTTTTCCTACTTCCCTAGAGTGCAGGTTATTACTCTCAAATGGTCCCCCAGTTCACTCAGGATAAAAGCCAAAGTCCTTACAACAGACTACAGGGTGCCACAGCGTGTGGCTCCCGTGACTTTTCTGATCTTGTTTCCCACTGTGTTCTGTACTCATTCCATCCCAGTGACATTGGCCTCCTTGCTGTGATACAGCAGACCAAGAAAGTGCCACCTTGGGGATTTTCATTTGCTGTTTTCCCTGCCGAGGCAACTCTTCTTGGGTAGATTAGTTTGCTAGGACTGCCATAACAACTACCACAGACTGGGGAGCTTACACAACAGGAGTTTATTTTCTCACAGTTCTGGAGGCTAGAAGTTCTTCTGAGGCCTCTCTCCTTGGCTTGTGGATGGCCACCCTCTTACTGCTTCTTCACATTGGTGTCCCTCTGTGCACACTTGCTCCTAGGGTCTCTTCCTGTTCTTTTAAGAACACCAGTTGGATTATGGCCCCACCTTAATGGTCTCATTTAAAATTAATCACTTCTTTAAAGATCTTATTTCCAAATACAGTTATATTCTGAGGTTTTGAGGGCTTCAACATGTAAATTTTGAAAGGATACGGTTAAGCACCTAATACCCAGATACCCACAGATGTTGTTCTAGGCTTTGTTACCTTCCTAGTGAAGTCCCTCCTGACCACTTTATTTAAAACTAAAACCCCCACCACCTCCCTTCCTATACTCCTGCTTTATTTCTCTAAGTCCTTAAATACTATAATTTACATATTTGTTTTTTTTTTTATTGTCTGCCTCCCTACACTTGTAAGTTCTGTGAGGATTTGCTCATTGATATATCCTAAAAGCCTAATAAATATTTGTTGAATGAATACCTGAGGACAGAGGGAAAGATATAAGTAGAAGGGAAGGGATCATAATTGCTGTAGACAGAGCGGGGTGATTAAGAAAGCAAGATCCCAGAAGTTTCTGGAGGAAAGGGAGAAGAAAATTAACACAGGATGAAAAATGATTGTTGACTAGCTATAATGGCCCATTTGAAATCAGTTAATATATATATTCTAGTGGACCTACTCTTCATAGTTTTGTAACTTTTTCAAACTGTGATCATGGCATGAACAAGGCTATTGGTCTAAGGTAATGAAGGAGGAGTCTGCTTAGCACCTGTAAATAAAGTGGAAGTTTTGTTCATTCACTTAACATTCAGGGAGTACCACATGGCCACCTGCAAGTAACGGGACTAAAGATGTGAACAAAACAGATATGGTTCCTGCCCTTCTGAAGCTTAATATCTCTATAGTTAGGAAGACAGACATTAATAATCACACACATATTATTAAAACTAAGATAAGTACTATGATGAAAAAGGCACAGGCAGAAGAGCATAGTTGTGGAAAATGCCAGCAAGGAGAGTCTAACTTTATGATCAGCAAAAAAACCACACAAATATTTCCATTTTGGAAAAAGAAAAAACTGCCTGAGTCAAGGCAACTGACTGAGAAAATAACTTGAAGGAGGGAAAAGAGAGTCTGCCTGTCTAGGACAACATGGAGCTTCATGGTGTCTTCATGGAAGCTCTGGAATCTGAGTGCCTCGGGGAAGTGTAAGAAAGTGGTGACCAGGCATGAGACCTGGCCAGTGAGTCTGAGCCAGGAAAGAAGCTGGCACTTAGGTATTCTGAACCGAGGCTGCCCCAAACAACTAAGGTTCTAAAACCGAGCTTAGCACAAAAGGGCAGCAAATGGTCTGAGATTTAGAAACAGTAGGTTCAACCCCTTAAGAGCCTGTGTCTGTTGGGATTGTATTTGATTATAAATAGCAAAAAAACCTGCCGTGCAGTGGGTGAAACAAGTAAGAGGTTTATTTTTCTTCTTGACACAACAGCTCTACAGTGTTATTTAGACTTAGGCTCCTTCTGTTTTTCCAGGCTTCATGTATGACTTTTGTTCCTCGTGCTTGTCATCTCACAGTCTTGGGATGGCAACTTCAGCATTATTTCTTTGTTACAGGTAGGGAAAAGGGGAAGGACACGCAGCCACCTGAATTTGCCCCTCTCAAAGAGCTTTCCCAGAAACCTCACCAGGAGATTTCCACTGACATTTCACAGGCCAGACCATGTCAAATAGCCACTCCAAACTGCAAGGTAAGCACATTGCCACTTGAAACAAAATGGGAGTTCTGCTAGTGAGGGTGAAAGAGAGAATCTCTAATCAGTTTTATTGAAGCGTAATACATGTACAATAAACTGTACCTATTGAAAGTGTACACCTGGATGAGTTTTGACAGATGTATACACCACAGTCAAGATATAGAACATTCCCATCACCCCAAGAGCTTCCTCATGTCTCTTTGTAGTCAATCCTTCCTTCTACCCTTGGCCTCAGGGTAATCACTGATCTGTTTTCTGACACAATAGATTAGTCTACATTTTCTAGAATATTTAATAAATGTAATCATGCAATATATACTCTTTTGTGTCTGGCTTCTTTCTGGCAATATAATATTTTTTAATGCATCCATGTTGTTGCACATAGCAATACTTTGTTCCTTTGTACTGTAGAGTAGTATTCTATTGTATACATGCCATATTAGTTTATCCATTCACTTGGTGGTGTGGATTTAGGATATTTCCAATTTGGGGCTATTACAAATAAAGCTGCTGCTAACATTAATATACAAGTCTTTGTGTAAATGTAGGTTTTTATTAATATTTCTCTTGAGTAAATGCCTAGAAGTGGAATAATTGGCTCATATGGTAGATGCATGTTTAACTTTGTAAGAATCTGCCGAGCATTTTCCCAAAGTGAGGCACCATTGTACACTTCCATCAGTGGTGCACAAGAGTTCAAGTGGTTCTGTGTCCTCACCACCATTTGGTAAGTGCCAGTCTTTTTAATTTTAGCTGTTTTAGTAGGCATGTGAAGGCAGGTGTGGTGACTGACATCTGTAATCCCAGCACTTTGGGAGGCTAAGGCAGGAGGATGGCTTGAGGACAGACACTCTAGACACTCTCCCTATGTTACCAGCCTGGGTAACATAGGGAGACATGCTTTGTACAAATAATAATAATAAAAGTAGATATGTGATGGTATTTCACTGTGGTTTTGGTTTGCATTTCCCTGATGACTATTGATTTTGAGCATCTTTTAATGTGCTTCTTGGACATTTGTATATCTTCTTTCGTGAAATGGCTATTCAAAGTGTTTATAAAGAGGAATTTCTATGGGAAGGCACTCTGAAGAGTTTGCCACACAGTGAAATTTGTAGTGTTGTATCAGTTAGCCATTGGCATTACAGTGTTGTGTAAGAAACCATCCCAAAATTCAGTGGCTTAAAAAACAAAAATGTACACTCTCACACCCTTCACCTGGGAGTTGCCTGGTCTAGCCAGAGCATGATTTTTTATGGCAATGGCAGAAACACAAGAAAGCTGAGTAGAAACATACAGGGCCTCTTATGACTATGATCACGACTGGAGTACTTACTGTTGGAGCACTATTGGCTAAAGCTAGGCACATGACCAGGACCAACATCAGTGAGGCAGGCAAGCATGCCCTGCTTCTAGTGATAGAAGCTGCAAAGTCACATGACAAAGGGCATGGACCAAAAATGTAATCTACCACAGTGCTATGGGAATAATCAGTTGTATCTGTGCCTGAATCTAGCATGAACAATTGCTTTAAGGCAATACACACTATGAAACACCACTCCCTAATGGTTAGAGTATATCAAGTGCTGGTGAGGATATAGTAGAGCAGTTGGAATTCTCATATATTGCTGGTCAGAAGGTAAAATGGTACAACATACATGTCCAAAATACAAATGATATTTTGGAAAGAGTTTGGCAATCTCTATTTCAGGTAAAGATACACTTACCATATGACCCAACAGTCCCACTCTTAGGTTTTTTCCTAAGAGAAATTAGAACATATATCTACACAAAGGTCTATATGCAAATCTTCATAGCAGCTTTTTTCATAATTGACAAGAACTGGAGATACTATAACAAATATCTATCAACTAGAGAATAGAGAAATTGTGGTGTATCCATATGCTGGAATACTACTCAGCAATAGGAAAGAACAAGCTACTGATAACATGAATGACATGGGCACATTTCAAAAGCATTGCACTAAGTGAAAGAAGCCAGAAACAAAAAGACTATATACTGTATGATTCCATCTGTATGACATCTGGAAGAAACTATAGTGATGACAAAAAACCAAAAACTAAACTAAAAAAAAAAAAAGAAAAAGAAACACCCCAAAACAAACAAACAAAAACAAACAAACAAACAAAAAATAAAAATAAAAGAATAAACTATAGTGATGAAGGTGATGACATTAACTACCGAGGAACACAGGGGCCTTTGTTAGAGTGATGGAAATATTCCAAATCTTACTTGTTGTGGTGGTTATGCAAGTATATAAGTCTGTCAAAACTCTTAGAATTCTACAACTAAAAAGTGTGACTTTTACTGTGTATAAACCATACCTTAATAAACCTGACTTAAAACAAACAAGCAAAAAGCAATATAGACTTTCTTCCACTTTGCCCTGAAAAAGGCAGGAGGATTTGAAAATTGAGATTTTGTTTGCAAACTGTAATTTCAAAGATTCTCAGCCAGTTAAGTGACAAGACAGACACACAAAATTATATGTGGCTTGGTTTGATGTGACATATGACATGTAAATAAAAAGTTTGGGGGTGCAACTTTCTCAAGCATTAGCAGTTGTTTGGAAAACAAGGATGGCAAAAGGAGCTCAGGTGGTTCTGATTAGGGAACACAGTGCTCATAACAACAAGCCTGTTCTTCTGGCAGCTGTTTCAACCTTTAAAAGGATGGTTACAGTTGAGGCCTGTGTAAAAAAGGTCTGGGATTCTGCAAAATCCAGCCTAAAGACAACGAGTTGTTGAAGCTGTAGCGAGGAAGCAGTTTATCAATGTTTCATAAAGTGTGGTCCTGGACTGACTGAATCAGAAGTTCTGGGATTGGGTCCAAGAATCTGCAGTTTTAACAAACTCCCCAGGATATTCTTATGCATACTAAAGTTGGAGAAACATGGTGGCTTGGAGTTAATATATTTGTTAAATCATGGATTTTGAGAAATTCACAATTTTTCTGCATACCTATAATTTATTTACATGTGCATAGCTTATATCAGGGATTCTTGACATTGAAGTGTTACTCAAGCATCCACTACCCCTCCCACCAACCCCTCCAATTGAAAGGGCTTAAATTTCTCCTTTTTAATGTACTAGAAAATTCTTCTTGGCCATTGCAAGTTCATCTCAGCTATTTGAAGCTCAACTGTGGGCCATGGCCACTTCACTGTAGCCACTGCCTGGAACTCCTGGATACAGCTCCTAATTAGGAGACTGCTCTTACCCACAGCTTCTAGCCAGACTTTATTCTCTATACCCACCACACAAGACTGCAAGTGCAGATCAAACTTTGCCAAAATGATGGGCTAATTAGAGAGGAAGGAACCCCCCAAATTAAACCTGGCCTAGGGAGACTCCTCATATGTATTTCTTTCTTCCTAACCTGGTTCTCCTGCCCTCATATTCCTCTGTCCTGGATACACCTACTGTCACTTCTTTTCATCTTCTCACTCACAGGAATCAGTCTTAGCCCAAGACTCACTGCCTCCCCCATTGTTTTGGTCAGCTATTGACATAATAAGTCTTCATAACAAAGAACCCTCAAACTCAGTGGCTTGATGATAGTAATGTATTTGTCTTCACACATCTGCATGTCAGTTGGCGCTAAGCTCCAAACTAAAGTGGATCCAGGTCTACTCTACTGGTCTCTCATCCTCCTTAAAAGAATGGGCTACCTGGGGCATATTCTTCTCGTGGCACTAATAGAAACACAAGAGGGCAAGGCCCACCACACATGCATATTTCAAGTCTCTGCTTTTGTATGTCTGCTAAGATCCTCATTGCCAAAGTATACCACAAAGTAAAGTCCAAAGTGTAAGGAGGGTTGGAAAGCACACTCCACACACCACGAGGCGATGGATAGAGTGTGAATGTGTATTACTACCCTAGGAGAGAGAAGTGTTGTAACCATTCACTCAGTCTGCCACACCCTTTGTGAGTATTTATTCCCTGTCTGAGTGACTAAGACTAGGGAAGTACCTTGGTGCTTCACCAGGACAGTAACTGATAATTATCAACTTCTCAATTTACACAATCTGGTTCAGTCCTGGGCCAATGTGGATGATCCAGTCTGGTCCTTTTGGTGAGTGCTCCAAAAAGGGGATTTGCAAGCATGTATGCATAAATGTAGAAGCAAACGCCAGCATGTGTGCCTATGCATGCATATGTACACGAGCTTGTGTACATGTGTGCCTGTCTAGTCATATAAGCCCTTCTTCTAAGAATAAAAGTTTAGTTTCAGTAATTTTCACAGGCTGAACTCTTAAGTAGAAAGAAGAGGATTTTCCTAACTGCTTTATAAATTACAAAGAACCCTACTTCATAATGATATCAGGACTTCACATTATGCTGAGAAACATCAGTGCCTTTTCTTCAACCTTGCCTTTAAGGTCTTTATGATGGAACCCTGTGGGCCCGCCAAGAATGAGAAAGTAGCCAGGAGCTTGATCTCTGGACCTTGGTTCATTTCCTTCTATGCACCAAGACTCTTACAAAGCTTTGAGAATGCCACTGGAAAATTCTTACCCAGCATCTTCATTGCTTTCATTTTTCTATCCAGGGGAAAGGGAGGGGGTAATTCCTCCTCCTAATTAGGAGACTGCTCTTACCCACAGCTTCTAGCCAGACTTTATTCTCTATACCCACCACACAAGACTGCATGTGCAGATCAAACTTTGCCAAAATGATGGGCTAATTAGAGAGGAAGGAACCCCCCAAATTAAACCTGGCCTAGGGAGACTCCTCATATGTATGTCTTTCTTCTATGTCTATTATTCCTCCAATTGTCTAGAATATGTCTATTATTCCTCCAATTGTATGCAATTCAATAGACATATTCATCATTGTCTAGAATATGTCTATTATTCCTCCAATTGTATGCAATTCTTCCAATTCAGGAAGAAGTAGAGGCAATGTGTCACTAACCTTAAACTGCCAAGTAACATGCTGTGTGCTTTGGGACAATCTGCTTCTGCTTCTCAGTCTCACAATGCCTAATGTGGTATCTTGTGCCAGGCATTGTGTTGGTCACTTACACCACGGACTCTCAGTGGCCATTTGTATCAGGTGTACTCTGATGTCACTTTCTCCAGGTGCTTTCAGGGGGCACTTACACCAAGAGCTTTCTTACATTACTTCAGTTCCATTTGTCTATGATGCTGTGTCTCTTTTCTCTATTAAAGAAAGTTCACATAATTCTATAATCAGAAAAATCTAGACAACCAGGTAGTAGCAAGTAAGCACAAATGCAAAGTATTACTTTATATCACTAACATTAGACAAAATTATTTCTCACATTGGGGCCACTAGTATTAATATGTTATTAATGGTCAGCAAGAATAGAATAAAGTTACTAAAATTTTTGTGTTTTTATTTGGATTATAATTTTCTTAATTTAATGTGATCATAGAATCATTTGGCTAAATCTATCTGGCATTTCAGGGCCCAAACTTACATTTGTGTCTATCATATTGGTACCAAGTAATGTTTTGGGTTTTTTTGAGACAAAGTCTCGCTCTGCCACTGAGGCTAGAGTGCCGTGGCATCAGCCTAGCTCACAGCAACCTCAAACTCCTGGGCTCAAGTGATCCTCCTGCCTCAGCCTCCCAGGTAGCTGGGGCTACAGACATGCACCATTATGCCCTGCTAATTTTTCTATTTTTAGTAGAGACAGGATCTCACTCTTGCTCAGGCTGTTCTCAAACTCCTGAGCTCAAGTGATCCACCCACTTCGGCCTCCCAGAGTGCTAGGATTACAGGTGTGAGCCACCGTGCCCAGACAAGTAATGCTATTTTAATTATCACAAGCAGCTGAGAAAAAATAAGCTACATATTTATATAGAAAAGATTCATTCCTGGTGTTTATAGCTCTTTTAGAATTTGTCTAGCAGGTTTTCTGGTCCTCACCAGAAGCCCCCCCCTCCCAAGCAAAAAAAAAAAAAAGTTTCATTCTCACCTAATAAATACCAAAAGACTGGTGTCCTCTAAAGCAAGTGTTCCACAGTGTTCAAATAAAGAAAGTGGTGGGAGAATAAAGTCCTCACACAGCATTTAGTTTTGTAACTGGGCCAGATTGAAAACAACCTGTATCTTAGCTGTCAATATTCTATTTGCTTCGAGCGTTGTCTTATAGCTTCATTAAATTATCACCTGTTGGGCATCTGCTCCCAGTTCTGACATAATACCTGGTTTTACACCACATATCCCACTGAGATTGACTGTAGAGTTAGATTAAAATAAAAACTCTTTGAAAGTGTCAAAGAGCAACCAAAGCATCCAGGACTTGAGGAACTAAGAATGAGAAAGAAAGAAAAAGCAGTAAGACCATTTTCCCCTTGAGACATTTGCTGAATTATAAGCAAGAAGTGCACAGTCTAGAGACCATGTAGAAAGGTGCAACTTAGGCTGGGCGTGGTGGCTCATGCCTGTAATCCTAGCACTCTGGGAGGCCAAGGCGGGCAGATTGCTTGAGGTCAGCCATCTCTACTATAAATAGAAAGAAATTAATTGGCCAACTAATATATATAGAAAAAATTAGCTGGGCATGGTGGCACATGCCTGTAGTCCCAGCTACTTGGGAGGCTGAGGTAGTAGGATTGCTTGAGCCCAGGAGTTTGAGGTTGCTGTGAGCTAGGCTGATGCCATGACGCTCTAGCCCGGGCAACAGAGTGAGACTCTGTCTCAAAAAAAAAAGAATTGCTGAAAAGTAAAGCTGATATTCCACCCTACTTTTCTCATCAAGGCATTTGCTGATTCCTAAGCCATGCAGGTTAGAGATCAAAAACTCAAGTAGAAAGAGTCAGATAAGAGGCCAAAAAGCTAAACAGTCTTCTTGTGCTAAGGAATAAAAATTTAGAGGTCAGACCTCGCAAGGAGTCAGAGCTCTGAAAAATATCTCCAGGCTTTCAGTTGAGATTTCTGATGAACTACAGATAAAAGTAAGGGCAAAGTGGAAAAACCCAAAATTCAGCCTCAAAGTGCCACATTTCCTAATTGGATTAGAGTGACTTGCCTGGCCCTACTCTGTCTACCAGAAGAAAATTAAAAATTATCTCTGGAGAAGGAAAACATCACATAGAACATCTATGGGTTTTTTTTGTTGTTGTTGTTTTTGAGACAGAGTCTCAGTCTGTTGCCTGGGCTAGAGTGGCGTGGTGTCAACCTCATTTACAGCAACCTCAAACTCCTGGGCTCAAGTAATCCTTCTGCTTCAGCCTCCCAAGTAACTGGGACTACAGGCATGCACACCATGCCTAGCTAATTTTTTTCTATATATGTTTAGTTGGCCAATTAATTTCTTTCTATTTTTAGTAGAGACGGGGTCTTGCTCTTGCCCTGGCTGGTTTCAAACTCCTGACCTTGAGCGATCCGCCCGCCTTGGCCTCCCAGAGTGCTAGGATTACAGGTGTGAGCCACCGCCTGGCCCATCTACAGGTGTTTATACACAATGTCTAACAGTCAAACAAAAGTCTACAAGTCATGTCAATAACCAGAACTAAGTGACAGAAAATCAAAACAAAAAAACAGAGACAGATCAGATCCACAGGAGATCGAAATGTTGATGTTATCAAACATAGCCTATAAAATAATGATTTATATCCTTAAAAAGTGGAGAATTTTATCAAAGACTTGGAATCTATTTTAAAAAAATCAAAGTGAAAATTTTAGAACTTAAAGATAATTAATTGTCATACCAATAGCTCATAAGAACATGAAAAAATGCTCAACATCATTAGTCGTTGTGGAAATGCAAATCAAAACCACAGTGAGATGCCACTTTGTAT
The DNA here is from genome assembly GCA_008750895.1 of Mirza zaza. Lineage (NCBI taxonomy): Eukaryota > Metazoa > Chordata > Mammalia > Primates > Cheirogaleidae > Mirza > Mirza zaza. The sequence goes on along the minus strand of VSMD01007504.1, from coordinate 111,226 downwards.
CCACCAGTATGTCTAAAATAGATAGGCAATGACAAATGTTGGCCAGGATGTAGAAAAATTTAAACCCTTGTACATTGCTAGAGGGTGCAAAATTGTGCAGGAACTTTGGAAGTTCCTCAAAATGTTAAACATAAGTTACCAAATGACCCAACAATTCCACTCCTAGGTATATGACCAGGAAAATTGAAAGCATATGTCCACACAAAACTTGTACACAAATGTTCATAGCAACATTATTCATAATAGTCAAAAAGTCAAAACAACCAAAATTTCTATCACCCTATGAATGGATACACAAATTATGATATATCCATATAAGGGAATATTATTCAGCCATAAAAAGGAATGAAGTACCAGTACAAGCTACAACATGGATGAAACTTGAAAACATTACACCAAGTGAAAGATGCCAGTCATAAAAGACTACATATTATATGAAATGTCCGGAATTAGGCAAATTCATGGAGACGGAAAGTAGTTTAGTGGTTGTCAAGGACTAGAGGGAGGAGAGAATAGGGAATGACTGCTAATGTGTTTGAACTTTCTTTTGGGGATAATGAAAATGTTCTGAAATTAGATAGTGGTGGTAGTTGTACTACTCTGGAAATATACTAAAAACCACTGAATTGTACACTATAAAGGAGTGAATTTTATGGCATGTGGATTACAGTTCAATAAAGCTATTATTTATTTAAAAGAAAAATTAATTCAAATTAAGAATTTAGTATGTGAGTTTAACAACCAAAGAAAGAATTAGTGAACTCTAAGACTTCTGAGAAAATATCCAAATTGAATTCCAAAGAAAAATTATAATGGAAAATATAGAAAAGACCTCCTAAGAGATACAGGGAACATTGTGAAAAGGTCTATATATGTGTAATTGGAGTATTCTAGGAGGAGAGATTGCAGAAGCAATATTTGAAGAAATACTAATAATTTACAAAAATTGGTAAAAAAAAAAAAAATCAAACAACAGACTCAAGGATTTCTTTGAACCCCAAGCAACTTAAATATAAAACAAAACCACGTGTAGACCCATCTAGTGAAACTGCTGAAACCCAAAGACCAAAGAGAAATCTTAGAAGAAGCTATAGGGAAAAAAATATACATTGCTTTCAAAGGAGCAGTAGAGAGATTGACAGATGACTTTCCAATATACAAAGAAGGGACATTGTTTTAATGAAATACTGGAAAAAAATTAACTGGCAACTTATAATAGTATACTTAGTGAAAATGTATTTCAAAAATGAAATTGAGAAAAAGACATTTAAAAGAAAAAAAACCAATGGAACTTGTTTCCAACAGACCTACAGAGTTATGATCACATAAACTAAAGGGAGCGTTTCAGATAGAGGGAAAATGATACAAGATGCAAATTTGAAAGTAAAGGGTAGGAGAACTAAAGATTATTATAGGAAAGAATAAATTTGGGGGTAAATGTAAGTGAAAAATTATTGTTTTATAAAACAATACAATGTCTTTGAGGATTTTTAAATATGTGTAATATTAAATGTGCGTAATATTAAATTACATATCAACAGCATGAAAGGTGAGAGTAGGCAAATGCTGCTAAAGTGGTCAAAGATCTTTTCATTGCCTAGGAAAGTAAAATACTATTTATAATTTATACTCTACTGTAATAGGTCAAGGATGCATGTTAGAATCCTAGGGTAATCACTTAAAAAGAATAAGGTTGTATAAAGGCTGTATATCTACCAAGCTAGTGGAGTGGAAAAATGGAATAATTTTAAAAAGATGTGATTTTTCCAAAGTGGTCAAGAAAGGAGGAAAAAAAGGACAAAAAACAGGTGGGGCAAGAAGACAAAAAGGATAGTTAGTTGTAGATTTAAACTCCAAAATGTCAATAATTACATTAAACATGTATGGGGTAAACACTTCTCTTAAAAGTAAAAGATAAGAGGCATACCTTAATGGTAAAGGTGTACATGCAAAAATATGTACATGCAAACAATAGCAAAAAGAAAGCTGATGTAGCTATAATAATATCTGGCAAAGTTGATCTTTTTAATAACTCTTTTTAAATGTTAATAGACTTTTTTAAAAAGCAGTTTTATGTTTATAGCAAAATTGAGCTGAAAGTACAAAGATTTTCCATATACTTCTTCCCTCTACATAGGTACAAGTATCTCCACTATCAACATCCCATACCAGAGTAGTACATTTTTTACAATTGATAAACCTATATTGACACATCATTATTATCCAAAGTCCATCATTTACATTAGCGTTCACTCTTGGTGTTGTACATTCTATGGATTTGGACAAAGGTATAATGGCATGTGTCCATCACAATGGTATCATACAGAGTAGTTTCACTACCCTAAAAATTCTCTGTGCTCCATCTATTCATCTTTCCCTCCCCACAACCCCTGACAACCATTGATCTTTTTACTCTTTATAGTTTTTCTTTCTTTAACAGCTTTATTGGGATATATAATACACATATACAATCCAACTATTTAAAGTGTACAGTTCAAAGGTTTTTAATATTACTATATTGAAAGAGTTTCTGAACCAGGAGAGAGATGTCTAAATGTACAGTTGACCCTTGAACAACACGAATTTGAACTGCGGGGTCTACTTGTAGGCAAACTTTTTTCAACCAACTGTAGACTTGAATTGAAAATACAGCATTTGGGAAATGAGAAATTTGAGCACAAGGAGGGCTGATTTTTCCTATAGGCTGTTCTGCAGGGCCAACTGAAGGACTTGAGTATTTGTGGATTTGAGGATAGATGAGGGTTCCATGCATGCTGTGGGAACACTGTACATCCTTTTACCTCTTTGGAATTAGGAACCAAGATAGCATATATCAACTACTACAATTTAAATAAATAAATAACAGCGACCGAAGTTTCTATTGCCGTTATGGTTTATCATGCAACTGGGCAGTAGTTTGTAAACTGAGTCTGTGCTTTCTACTTGTTTCATATATTCATTCAATTCTTCCACACATATTTCAAATGCCTAGGCTGTGGCTGACCTGCTAGGCACTAAAGTTTCATATTCAGGCAGAAAGTATCCTTGTCCTTGGGGCAATACAGTGTTCATCTCCCACGTTTATAGTGAAATTGGCAGTTCCTTGGAGGCACACCTCATCTGTATTTCCTTTTTCATTCTGCCCCCCTCAGGTAGTAGGGGCACACATTTGATATTTATGGAATAGTTGTGATGAAAAATAAGATAGGCATACCCCCAAACACAAGGATCCCTCAAGGTTTTCACTGGTTGGGTAACTTTCGTTGGCAACAACAGGGGAAGGGAGTGTCACTAAAGATCAGGGCCTGGGATCCAAGTCATCCCCCTTTCTCCTTCCCAGTGCTCTTTGCAGAGCACTGATTTTAGCACAGTGTTTTGGCAGCATCTTCAAGCACTTGTCACCAAGCATGGCATTCCAGGACAGAACACGTACAAGAGAGTGATTACATGTTTAGTCTCATAACTCCTTCCAACTTGGCACAAGTCAAAACATTTCTTAATGTTTCTGATGCTTTTAATCTTTATCTTCTTCCTAATTCATTCTAATTTTCTACAAGGAGTGTACATTATCTGTGTATCTTTAAGTTAAAAATAAAACACACTCCTCATGGTGCCTCCTATAGAAGCCATCCTTGACTCCTGCCCCACATCCCCATGGTGGCTTTGTTCTCTTCTCTTGGTTTCCATAAAACCCATGCTCACCTCTAGCAGAGCACTTGCCATAATGTATTTCAGTCGCCTGTTCAATTACCTGTTTCCTCCTTAGACTGTGCTATGGTGCAGGTGCTATGCCTTTTATAACTGGGTCTCTAGGGCCTGGCATGGGGCCCAGGGTACAGCAGAAGCTTTGATCTTCCCATTTCCCCTTAGTTTTCTGCCTTTAACATCCAACTCAGACAACAGCTAACCCTGCAACACCTATTCTCAGAGAAACCAAAAAAGGCTTCTTTCCTCCAACCAACTGACATACCTTACTAAGCCCTGAGTACCCTACACTGCTCGATGAAGATGAGGAAATGAGGACTCCAGAGGGACTTGATTGGCATACCCATCTCAGGAATGCTGTAGGTCAAGGCAAGTCTTTATGCATATTATTTAGGTGAGAGCCACATTCCTCCGGAATGAAGGGTAAAAAGTATTGGCAGGGATCATGACTGGAACTAGCTCTTGAGACTGGGAGGTAGGAAGGCAGTGAAGGCAGGAATCTCTGCTTCGGAAGACAGATGGACAGAGGAGGGACGGCATCCCACAAGCACTGACCTTACACAAACTCAACTAGATATACTTGGCAGAAAGGAAGGCAGGAGGAAGGGAAGAATCGAAAGTAGAAGGGGTAGAAAAAGGACATCTAAGAGAACTGTTTAAATAATATAGGTTTTTATATTTTTATTAATGTGCAGGTGGTTCTAGCCAATGTTCCACTCAGGGTTGCTCTTGATGAGCTTGAGAAGGGAGAAGTGACATCACTTTACCTTTAATGGGGTGGCATTCAGCCTGACTGCACTTGATAACAGGGGACCCCACTCCCAGAGGTGGGCCTGGGCACTAGGATTGCAAAAGCTCCCCAAAGTGATTCCAGTGTGCAGCCCGCGTTGAGAATCTCCGCAGTTGGTCTTGTTTCCTAATTCACTGTTCCTAGTGTGACTTCATGTTCTGCTGAGTGTGATCCTAGTGTTCAAAGATATATATCGGTCACTCAAAATGACCCCCAAATTTAAGCATATAACTTCCTCTGGTGTTCATCTGAGGAAAAAGCAATCTGTTGCAACATCGACCGTGTTTGACTTATTAAGAGCTTATATGTCTTCATACTGTTCTTTGTGGTATTTGAGGGATTTTTCCAAGGTGATTTTTAAAAATCCATGCATTACCCCCTCCTACCCCCATACAGTTACCACTTTTATTAGTTTCTTGTGAATTCTTCCAGAGCTTCTTTATGCAAATTCAGTTAATGAAAATATTTATTTTTTCCACTTTTTTGCACAAATGTTAATATGTCATGTTCTGTTCTTCACCTTTTAAAAAAATTTTTAAACTATTTAGGCATCCTAGCACCCAGATTGTAAACACTAAATAGTAATTTTCACGTAAATGAACCAGAAATTCTTGGAGAAATTGTTCTTTCCAGATTTGGACAGAAAATGTACAAGACGATCCTGGAATAACTTGTCTTATGAGGAAGGAAAAAAGCTCTCAAGTACCAGTAGTGTCACAGGTATAGGATCCAGGTTCCAAACTGCAGAGGCTTACTGTGGGCAATGATAGAACAATGCGAGCATTGACAGATTGAAAACCATCCAATATGTTTAAATCCATAATTTCATGATATCCCAAAAGTACATTGCCTTTGGAGGTGTCCAGAGAACCTCATTATTTTTAAAACTGGAAAATAAGAGGAGAGTGAACTGAGCACTTCCATACAAATTACACCATTTAGTAATCAAATATGATGAGGGGAGTTTCTCTTTATAGAACCATTCTATCTAATGAAGAAGGAGTGATAAAATATCACTGCTCTTCACCCCTCATGAATTAATGGAAAGGGCCTAGAGCTGAGGCAGTGGCATCACAATAGAAAGACGACCCGATGTGACATACCTCTTGAAGAAGGCAACACTACTTATGAAGTCATCTTGCTACTTCCAGGAAAAGGGAAAAAAAAGAACCCACATTGGATCACACCTGTAGATATAACTACCAGCTCACAGGAGAGACAGGAGACATGGCAATATTTTAAATGACTTTACAAGGCTGCATAAACAAAATCCACACTATGGAAACTTAACTAATTATAAAGAGGAAGAAGACATGGAAGGGGATCCTATAGATTAAAAGAGATAATCTCTAAATATTTCTAAAGAGATAAGAGATAAAAACCAGTTGCAATGCATCTGTGAAAAAAAGAGTTGACACAGCAGGCCTGAGACTGTCCTTGGAGAGGGCTACTTGCTTGCAAGGTTGGCCCTGGGCTGGCCTCTAGAAACTTGGGTTTCAGGAAGGTTCTCACCATCCACCAAATGACAAGAGTGGCTCGTTGTGCCTAAACTGTTGTACAGCGTGGTTTCTGGTGAATACCTGCTTTTGTTCTGAAAATCTGAAATTTAGGGACATGCTAGGCAGAGGGTGCCTATATTACCTGCTCCCAGTAAACACCCTGGGTATTGAGTCTCTAATGAGCTCCCCGGGTGGACAATACTTCATTGTCATGCTGTTTTTATAATTTGACACTTGGAGGAATTAACTGTGTCACTGGGAAAGGACTCTTGGAAGCTTACATCTGGTTTCCTCTAGACTTCACCCATACACCTTTTCCTTTGCTGAGTTTGTTCTGTACCTTTTTTTTGTAGTAAATCATAGCTATGAGTATGACCATATGTTGAGTCCTGTGAGTACTCCTAATGAATCACTGAGCCTGAGAATGGTCTTGGGGACTATGGACATAGCATCTTATTTGGAATTTGACAAAGAAAAAAAAATGGGGGGAGGGGCAAGGTACAGTGGCTTACACCTGTAATCCTAGCACTCTGGGAGGCTGAGGCAGGAGGATAGCTTGAGCTCAGGAGTTTGAGGCCAACCTAAGCAAGAGTGAGATCCTGTCTCTACTAAAAATAGAAAAATCAGGCTAGATGCAGTGGCTCACTCCTGTAATCCTAGCACTCTGGGAGGCCAAGGTGGGCAGATCACTCAAGGTCGGGAGTTCGGAACCAGCCTGAGCAAGAGTGGGACCCCATCTCTACCAAAAATAGAAAAAATTAGCCGGGCATGGTGGCACATGCCTATAGTCCCAGCTACTTGGAAGGCTGAGACAGAAGGATTGCTTGAGCCAAGGAGTTTGAGGTTGTTGTGAGCTAGGCTGAGGCCACAGCACTCTAGCAAGAGCGACAGAGCAAGACTCTGTCTGAAAAATAAATAAATAAATATTTTTTAATGGGGGGAGGAAAAGGAGAGAATCATGGAAATTTGAATGCAATATTAATGATACCAATGAATTATAATTAATTTTTAGGTGCGATATTATTGTGATTATGTTTAATAGATAAATGTACTGAAATATTTGTGGATAGAATAACATTATGTCTGAAATTTGGTTCAAAATAATCTGGAGGGAAGGGTTGGAAGTGAGAGAGGGTATAGATGGGAAAAGACTGGCCAGACGTTAATGGCTGTTGAAGCTGGAGGTGTGGCTATGGGGCTTCATTGTACTATTTTATGTTCTTCTGTATATGTTTGAAATTTTCCAAAATGAAAAATTTTTTTAAAAGAATGTATCTTGGAGATCTTTTAATTTCAGCTCATAAAAAGCTTCAATTTTTTTCACTGCCATAGAGTATTTCATCGTATGGGTGGTTTCAGTCCTATGTGGATTTGCTTTGGTACTGTGGTTAGAACCTTGCCCTCATGTCATGAACAGCTCCAGTTGGAACCACTTCTCAGCTGAGCTCCTGGAGGCTTGTCCCAAATCCCCAAAATAAATATTAATTTAAAAGGGCTGTAGTGTGAGAATGGCCTTTATCAAAAAGTCCCCAAACAACAAATGCTGGCGTGGATGCGGAGAGAGAGGAACACTCCTACACTGCTGGTGGGACTGCAAACTAGTTCAACCTCTGTGGAAAGCAATATGGAGATACCTTAAAGCGATACAAGTAGATCTACCATTTGATCCAGCAATTCCACTACTGGGCATCTACCCAAAAGATCAAAAGTCACTTTCTGAAAAAGACACCTGCACTCGAATGTTTATAGCAGCACAATTCACAAATGTAAAGCTGTGGAAACAACCCAAGTGCCCATCAATTCATGAGTGGATTAATAAAATGTGGTATATGTATACCATGGAGTACTACTCAGCTTTAAGAAATGAAACAACGGTGATATAGCGCCTCTTGTATATTCCTGGATACAGCTGGAACCCATTCTACTAAGTGAAGTATCTCAAGAGTGGAAAAACAAGCACCACGTGTACTCACCAGCAAATTGGTATTAATGGATCAACACCTAAGTGGACATATAGGAGTAACATTTATTGGGTGTTGGGAGGCTGGGAGGGGGGAGGAGGGGATGGGTATATACAACCACAATGAGTAAGATGTGCAATGTTTGGGGGATGGACACACATGAAGCTCTTACTCGAGGGGGGAAGGGGGGCATGGGCAATATAGGTAACCTTAACACTTGTACCCCCATAATATGCTAAAAAAAAAAAAAACACACACACAAAAAAAATAAAAAAAAATAAAAGGGCTGTAGTGTTGGCCATTCCTGGACCAGGTGGAAAATGTTGTGATTCCTACAGGACATCCTACTGAAGCAAGAGCTAGGACACACTGTGGAGTAGAGGAAGACTGTTATTGCCACAGGAGACCCCAGGGTTTAGAGCTGTGTCCAGAAGCATTGGTCTGGAGTGGACTGAACAGGAGTCAGCAGTACTATTCTGCCAGGGTCTCCAGGCCTTTGAGAAACTGGAGGGAGTGAATTTCTCAGCCAGGGGACCATAGGCCTATCTCTCCATGGTGTTCTCATTCTGTGGCTGGTGGTACTTAAGCTATCTTAGGATAACTGCCCCTAAGGCTTTGAGGAATATTTCAAGCCACAAGAATCCAACTCTAACCATTTTAAGAGAAATTTTTTAAAGATACATTTTTGTTAGAAGAATATTGGATAGTTCCCAGAATTAACAGAAAAGCTAAACAACCAAGTCTCTGAAAATATAGGAACCAGGGCAGCTCTGTAATCTAGGAAGCAGGACCCAGTGAACATGCTCTTCAATGATGTAACAGCAGGAGTGAATCACCTGAATTGTTTTCTTTCCTGGAGTCACACTGCCAAAGTTCACATTCCCTGGAGAAAGGTACAGTTTACCTAGCTTAAATTATGGGTCTGTTCCCAGTTAGGGAAGGGCTGGGCCTCTTGGTCAACAGTCTTCTTGTGACTATACATAGTGGGTGGGGAAATCAGGGTTCCTTTATCAGCTAAACAGGGACATGGATGTTGAGCAGACAAAAACAACAGATGTTCACTACTGAGGACAGGAAGAACCCTGGGGCGGGGCCTCAGCATGGCCAGCCGTGGCGCTGGGGGAAGACTGGCTGGGCCTTAGAGAATAACCCAGGCCCTTGGTTTTCGTAGTTGGTGTAGCCTGAGACACAAGGGCCACTCTAGAGAAATGGAGGGCGTTTGACTCTCCTGCCTTTTCCTGTTCAACAGAGATTTTAAAACTCCCCAGACATTAAAAAATATATTTTAAACTAATAAAAGAGAAGAAACACCATGAAAGGTGTCCAGACAGACAGGAGGATGTGCAAGATGTTCAAGAGCTCTGCTACCTGCTCCTGCCAAAGAAGGTTCCATGCATCTGTCCAGCTACAGAGGGTTGTAAGGGTTGTGTTGTGTTTTTTTTTTGTTGTTGTTGTTTGTCTTTCCCAATCCACCTGCACCACCAGCTCACCTAAATCCCACTATTTAAGATGCTCATGTTGCCTCTCGATAGTTGTCGTGCTATGATGCTGGACTGTGAAAATACAGAGTAGTAACACTCCTGATATAAAACCAGAGCATATTGGAGAAACTCAGGAGGCTAGACTGAGGTGAAGGAAGTTACCCAACACTGGAGTAATTTATTCAGAAAGCTATAGAATTTTGTTTTTGGGGTTTTTGTTGTTGTTGTTGTTGTTGTTTGAGACAGAGTCTCACTGTGTTGCCCAAGCTGGAGTACCGTGGCATCAGCCTAGCTCACAGCAACCTCAAACTCCTGGGCTCAAGTGATCCTCCTGCCTCAGCCTCCCAAGTAGCTGGGACTACAAGCACATGCCACCATGCCCGGCTAAATTTTTTCTATATTTAGTTGTTTGGCTAATTTATTTCTAGTAGAGACGGGGTCTCACTCTTGTTCAGGCTGGTCTCGAACTCCTGAGCTCAAGCAATCTTCCCACCTCGGCCTCCCAGAGTGCTAGGATTACAGGCGTGAGCCACCGTGCCTGGCCTAGAATTTTGTTTTTGGATATCTTTAAATACACAATAAAATGTATTTCTAGCTAAATACCAATGTCAAGATGACTCTTCTGGGTACCTCCAGTCCTAGGCTTTTTATTCTCTTAAGAGCCAAAATGTAAAAATATAAAATATAATGTGCCTTTCAATTATAGTTTTGATGCTGCTTTGGGCACATTGCATAATTCTTGACTTTTACTTTCTGAAGCTTGGTTGCTGAGATTTGGATAATGGGTGGCCGTTATTGTTACTTAGCAGTCTTCAGAAAGATGGAAAACCTTTGGCACAGTCATTATAAGACGCCCAGGAAACAGCATTTCTAAATTCCAACCTGTTTTTATTCACAATCCTACTGAGTCACTGTGGCAAGCTCCTGGCTTCTTTAGTGCCATTTCTTTCTCCTTTTCCTCCCTACCTCTTCTGTTCCTATCACTTCTACATTTATCTGTGACAAGACCACAGCACTGATGGTATCAAGGACATTAGTTTAATTCTTAGCTTTGAATGTTCACAGTAGGAAAAATAAAGGCTTACCCGCCTGCCCCACTATTCTGTGATTACAGATAATTCTCATTTAGTGAACTCGAAAAATAATGCAGTTGGTGAAAAGAGTTTGAATCAGTGCTGATCCAGAACTAGAAAAGTCATTCAAAGTGTACATGCTACTGATTATGAGTCAGTAGTGCCATTTTCATCAGTATAATAAAAACAACCCGGGACTGGGAATCAGAAAAGGAAGGGGGCGGGCAGAGGGATAATCTTGATAGTCCCTTTTGACTCAAAGGTCATGTGGCTCTACATGTCCATCTATTTGCATCCCTGCCCCCTGCAGTGGCTCCTTCTTGGCAGCATGTTGACTGGTTAATGCTGTCAATTCTACCAAAGCCAAACAGGTCAGGGCTGCACCCAGCCAGGGTATGGTCCACACTCTACTCCACGAAAACAAGGGACCAGATGCCATGGGGGTTCCAGGCTCTCTGGTTAACTGTTATGTCCTCAGCCCCTGCACACTACCTGGCACATAGTTGACACTCAGTAAATATTTGACAGTATAAATGACAAAAGAATGCATGAAGGAGTAGAACGAAGGGTGTTGCCTGGACTTGTTCTGGAATTGAGAAAATGCGGCCTCCACTCTCCTCCTGGTGCTGAGTTTAGAATCTCCAGGAAAAGGAGGAGCTCAGTAAAGGTCAGTACTGTGCCATGCTTGGATGCCTTCCTCTACCCACCATGAGTCTGAGTGCATGATCAGCAAAGGGCCCAGCTGACGGGGATGGTGGTCAGCTCACTGACCCTCAGGTCTGTCTATAGTGACATGGGTTTCCTCTCTTGCTGCTGTCCTTTGGGGTAAGATGTCACCACAATGTCCTTTCCCAGCAGTATGCAGCTTGCTGAAATCCTCCTTTCACTTTGAAAACACTTCCTGGCAGCTCCTCAATTGCAAAAGCAGGAAATGTGTGCTTATAATAAACTCTTTCTCATTGGCTTGGTAATTGTGTCCTCAGTAGAGTGACAGTCACCTGACCCTTGAGACAGACCAATACTGACTCCGATTTGTTTTCCTGATGAGCCTAAGGCTAATGTGGCAGTAGCCTGGCTGCTCATGGGTGGGGCTCAGAGGATCGGGTGCCTTACTTACCAGTTTATTCTGGGAGAACTGGCAGAAATGGGACCAGTGACATCAGAGAAGGGCTGTGAGGTGCAGTGTCCTTCACCTTCTCCCCTGGGCCACCTTCCTGATGGCCACCTCCCTCTTTGCTAAATTATGGGTGGGAGTGGGGAGAACTGCCTTTAAATAGGAAAACCTTAATCTTAGTAGGAAAAGAAGGCAGAAGGAAGGACAGTGTCTATGCACAGCTCTGGCCTCCCACATTCCTCGGAATTGTTTTTTAAGTCAAAAGGCCAAGCACATCATGAACTCAAATGGGCTGTGTAGCTATAAGCAGCTCACAGGGAGGATAGACATAAATCCCAATTAAGGGTTCTTTGAGGATGGAAGAGAGAGAATCTTCTCTCTGAAAGGAAACTTTGGAAGCACAGCAACACAAAAGGTCACAAACGGAAGAGCATCTGGTAATACTATAAGTGCCTACTTAAATCTCCAGACCGGCCCTGGCCACATCGTACCACTCTGGGCAGGCATTTGGGCATTTGAGTGTGCTTGTGCTGGTGTCAGAGACTTTTGGTTTTGCTTCTCTATGGTGGTTAAAAGGCAGACTCTATCATTGGTCCTCTGCATAACCAAGGCATATAAACAACCGAAACCCCAAGAGGGAAAAGTTCTTTAGATGTAAAACCTACTACCTATGACTGGGTCTTAGTTCAGATTCAGTTTCTCAAAGTTGTAAGGGACTCCCAGAACCTGAGCTCTACTTATTTCTTTTTTAAAATCCGGAGGCCCTTTGTGAGCATGCACGAGGCAGGACTTTTGGACATGAGGCTTTAAGTCTCATAATGAAGCCAACAAAGCCTTTAGTGAACAAAGGCTGGGTGTGAGCTCAGTGGGTTCCAGGAATTCGGCTACAGAAGCCCATCAGTGAATGGGAATTGTGGGAGATACAGGTACAGAGGAGCGGGGAGGATGGCCAAGGGCCTCTCCTGTCAGAGTAAGCAAGGAGAGGGAAAGGTTTGGAGCTGGGGAATAACAGGAAAAGCATCTTTAAAGGAAGATTACTTTACCACTAATTCATGTGTTCTATGAAACACAGTCCCAAGAAATGCCTCTTGAAAAAGATTCCACGGCCAGGCGTGATGGTTCATGCCTGTCATCCTAGCACTCTGGGAGGCTGAGGTGGGAGGATTGCTTGAGTTCAGGAGTTTGAGACCAGCCTGAGCAAGAATGAGAATCCATCTCTACTAAAAATAGAAAAATTAGCTGGCCAGGGTGGTGCATGCCTGTAGTCCCAGCTACTCAGGAAGCTGAGGCAGGAGGATCACATGAGCCCAGGGGTTTGAGGTTACTGTGAGCTATGATGATGCCACTGCACTCTACCCAAGGCCACAGAGTGAGATTCTGTTTAAAAAAAAAAAAAAAGCTTCCGTGGACAAATAAGTTTAGGAAACACAGTCCACTCTAGTTCTAGAATCTCCCAGAGATTCATAAAGCACATTTGTTCATTTGTTTTCAAGTCTCTGAAAGGTCCCAAGAAACTTACTTTACAGTGCTTAATCCCAGGGGAGAGAAAAAAGGAAAGTGTATTTCTGAGAACCTGATTCTATTTTTCTAGCCAATCTCACAACAAAATGACTTTCTTTAATAATACAGGCAACTTTGAAATGAATTTGCAGGCAGCTTTTTTATCTTCGCTGGCATGTTGTCCAATCGATTTAATGCCAGGCAAACATAACTAGCATGTCCAAACCCTACTAGCAAGTAACCTCAAAATAAAGTCCCATTGATAATAATATTATAAAGCTCAATGCTCAGCATGTCTAACAAAAAGTCTTGTATTTCTAGAGATTCTCCTCTGCAAATATTAGTGAGATGCTCACAGGTGTAGTCCTAATGCCTCCTAGACTGCTTGGCCGGTGTGTGGTTCTAGTTAAGTTTCCTTTCTTCTCTAGTTTGGGGAACAAAAGGACTAGAAGGACAGTTGCCTCCCATGCCCAGACACAACCCCCAGCTCACGTGGCCCTGCCTGAGGCTGCCACTGGTGGCTTCCTGCCCACTGACTGCCTGCCCTTGTTCGTGAAAACCTCCCAGATGACTCTGCCTGACACTGTCTCCTCTCTGGCCAGAAGGGAACCTCATTTCAGAGGCATTATTCTTAGGAGAGCTGCAGAGGACAGCCCCCGTGTCATGGTGTTCCCCTTTGTACTGCACTTCTCCCCTTCTCAGAGCACAACGCCGGCTGGCAAGCCAGATGTGGGTGATGGGAGAGACCTGGATCCAGGACAGGGTCACCTCCAGAATTAGTCAGGGTTCTCAGAGAAACAGAGCCAATGGGGTGTGTGTGTGTGTGTGTGTGTGTGTGAGAGAGAGAGAGAGAGAGAGAGAGAGAGAGAGAGAGAGAGAGAGAGAGAGATTTTAAGGAATTGTCTCACATGATTGTTGGGACTGGCAAGTCTGAAATCTGCAGAGCAGGCTAGAAACCCAGGGAAGAATTGATGTTGCAGTGCCAAGTCCAAAGGCAGTTTGGGAGCAGAGTTCCCTCTTCCTTGGGAGACCCTAGTCTTCTCTTAAGCTTTCAACTGATTAGATGAGGCTTACCCACACATAACAGAGGGAAATCTGGTTCCCTCAATATCTACTGTGTTACATGTGAATCTCATCTAAATTATACTCACCTTCACAGTGACACCTAGACTGGTGTGTGACAAAAACCTGTGTGTGGGCCGGACATGGTGGCTCATGCCTGTAATCCTAGCACTCTGGGAGGCCGAGGCAGGCGGATTGCTTGAGGTCAGGAGTTTGAAACCAGCCTGAGGAAGAGCGAGACCCGTCTCTACTATAAATAGAAAGAAATTAATTGGCCAACTAATACATATAGAAAAAATTAGCCAGGCATGGTGGCTCATGCCTATAGTCCCAGCTACTTGGAAGGCTGAGGCAGCAGGATCGCTTGAGCCCAGGAGTTTGAGGTTGCTGTGAGCTAGGCTGACCCCATGGCACTCACTCTAGCCTGGGCAACAAAGTGAGACTCTGCCTCAAAAAAAAAAGAGTTCAAGATCAGCCTGAGCAAGAGTGAGGCCCCGTCTCTACTAAAAATAGAAAGAAATTAATTGGCCAACTAAAAGTATATAGAAAAAATTAGCCAGTGGCGCATGCCTGTAGTCCCAGCTACTCAGGAGGCTGAGGCAGACGGATCACTTGAGCCCAGGAGTTTGAGGTTGCTGTGAGCTAGGCTGACGCCACGGCACTCTAGCCTGGGCAAGAGAGTGAGACTATATCTAAAAAAAACTGTGTGTGGTAGCCTAGCCAAGTTGAATCATAAAATTAACCATAGCACCTGCCCAGGTGTGCTATGGATTAGATGCACTCTGCCAGGCTCTTGGGTCACTTGGGGTGACTTTCTTCTCAGGCTCCTTGTCTCTCTCTACAATCTGGCTTCTGTGAAGGTCAGGCCTTAACTAGACACATAAACTCAGGTACTGCCAAGTAGATGTGTAAAATGGATGGTGCCCTTTTTCTGAACCCATCACACTAAGTCTAGTGTGCATAAAATTTTGTGATTTTTGTCTCTAAAATCTTTTTTCCAAGGAATTTCTTCAATCTTCACACACCAAAAGCTTTAAGTTTATCAGTAGTTATTAAAAACTCAATTGAAAGCCAACTCGAAAATAGAGAGCAAGTTGCTGGTCACCAGTTAATAGCAGGAAGATAATTGTGCCATCCAACAGCTCCATGTGTGAAAAGACTCATGGAAGAAAATCTGGGGTTGTCAATGTATACTGGGAAAAGGCTGGTGGGACAAAAGGCCAGGGTCACTTGTGTCAAGCTCTCCAGATGGGGGCAGAGAATATTTTTAACCATAGCGATTTTGTTAGACCTACTTAGGCTCTCAACCTCAGATTCATGAAGACTATTTTTTCATATCTCATAATTTGATCTACTAAATAGTCTCCAAATGTTATTTCCTTCTGCTATTCCCATTCTGAAATCCCACTGTTTCCTTTTAAAAAAAATTTTTTTTATTATTGTTTCCTTTTCAGAGATGTCCATGCTAAAACTCCTTTGGAAGCCAGGCCCCTGTCACTAAATAGTGCCTGGTGACCAGTCACCCCAGCTGATTTTGATACTAATTGTTCATTTTGCAGAAGAAACTAGCTCAGGCATCTTTGTCCATTGTGAAATGTTAACTTACTTAATTCTGTCTGTTAACACTGTAGATAGAGGGAATTAGAGGGATAGGCTACTCAAACCTTACATCATCTGATCAAAAATACCATCATTTAAACTGTAGAAGGCCATGGTGATATAGGTACCAGAGAAGTGGAGGGGACACGTATGTACACTTTGGGAAATGGGCAACACTTGTCACCTATGTGGCTGCACCTTTCCATCTCTGTGGATGGGATCTGGCTGGCTTTGAATGAAAAACAAGTTGTACACAAATATTTCTGAGCATCTACCCTAGAAAAGACACCATATGGATGAATATACCTTATAAGGCATACCACCATATATTAGATTCAATGAACATTTCTCGGATCCATTATGTTTAAAAAATTTGTTATCATATGGGTCTGTCTTGGAGCTAAACCAAGGGATTATCTGCTTTAGAATGCAAATCATCATGCCTTCACTGGGCCCTCTCACATGGAGTCCAAAAGCATCATCAGAATGAAAATTTGTTCTAATCCAAGTTGTAATTGATTGTATGGTGCATATTCTTATGAATATGACCTGTCTGGAAGCATTTGTACCAATTAAGAAACATAATACATTGTTAATATCCCAATGCACTTCTGTGGCATTTTTATGGACCTATGTAATGTGTTTGGTATTGTGTTAAATATAACATCTAAGCAGGAGACTTTAAGAAAAGGGCAGAGGTCAGTTTGCAACTCCCTTGTCTTAGAATTTCCCATGGTAATTTGGAAATTTTAATTTGTAGCACCTTTCTGATTGTCATGGTCTCTTAAACTAAATAGCAAATCCCAGGAATAATAACATAACTGTGTGATTGTTTGAGACCCTTAGTAGGCCGAGAGAGGGTACTGGTATCCAATCTCCATGAGATGGTGAAGTGGGACCTCTGTGAACACTCAGCACTGGGGCAGGTGTACAAAGCTCAAACGTGTTTTCTTAGGTCAGTAGTCCTCTAACTTTACAGTATATTAGAAAACTGATGCTCAGACTGTACCCCAGACCAATCAAATCATACTCTCTGGAGGTGAGAAGCAGGCGTTGGTAGTTTTAAAAGTTCCCCCAGTGATTCCCAGGTGAAACCAAGCTTGAGAGTCTGTTGTTTCTCAAGCTTTAACATTCATACAAATCACCTGAAGATCTTGTTAAACTGCAGTTTCTAATTAAGTAGGGGAGGGGCCTAAAAGTTGCCAGGTGGTGCCGATGCTGTTGGTCCACAGATCACAATGGATCAGTGGGTTCCCAGAGAATCTGGGTCAGATTCTAAGATCTCCAATGGGGTAAAAGGAAGATGGAGTATGTGATCAGATGCAGCAGATGTTGTGGATTGTCTACCTGTGCCTCTGTTCCAGCCTCTTCTAGTCTGCTTTCCTGCATTACAGAGGCAAGAAAGCTAAGAGCGACATTTCCCCTTGCATCTAGGCCTCTGAATCTGACTCCTGTTCCACCAAACCTAAGAACTCATTTGAATTTTGACATTTGAATTCACAACTTAGTTGAGTGGGGAAGGTGGCAAGATAAGGGGTATCATCTTGTGCTGTGGATTGTAGCAAAAGTGCTAGCCCTGGGGGCTGTGTGGCAGCCTTCCAGTATAGCAGAGCCCCTGGCTGCCCATTTCTGTAGTGAGGATTTGGGAGTTGTTTCTGAACTCTCAATCTAGACTCTATGTCTTTAAGCCTTCCAACAATACGGTAAGCTTTAAAATACGCTGAATTAAATACTTTCTGCATAAGCTAGTTAGGGTGGGTTGTGTTTTCTGAAACTAAACCTTAACCAATACACCAGATGTCATAAAAAGAGATAGCAAACGGGTAGCATTGAATGGGCCAAAGGTAACATCTGAAATACAGGCAAAGCCGAGGTCAAAATAGAAGGAGCTTATCAGGAGACAAGTAGCAGAGGCAGAGAATTCTCCTTGACATGCATGATGGCATCTAGGATGCCATCTTTTAAGAGTGTAGAACTCTCCTTTATGTGAAAGTCCTCACCTTTTGTTTTCCTTAGTTTTACTTCTGAGTAGACAAAGCCAAAGACCTTTGGGCTGGCATCTAAAGCCTGAGAACTAATGGAGTTGTTAAATGTTTCTTTGGGATCCTGAAGGAACACCTTTCTGGAAGAGTGGGGAGACCCAGGGCTGATCCTGCAGAAGGAGGAGTTGAGAAATGAAGAAGGTAGCTCCCTAGGCAATATTATTTTCCTAGGATCCTATATATTAATAAATGGGGGTCTCCAAAGTTTGGAGCCAAGACTTTTCTTGTAGCCAAGCTTTTTCTTAGCATGATGCATCCCGACCTGAGGAACCGCAGAGTTGTTGCAGGGCTTCTGGAAACCCACCGGATCTCCAAGCTTTTGGCTATAGGCTGAACAAACAATATATCACACACATACGTGTGACAACCTGTCACATAGAAATGGCATAGAAATGAACGTAGAAATGAACATAGAAATGGCATGATTCATAAGATGCAAATATATTTTAAATCTGTGGAGAATTTATAGATTTCTCATGCGTTCTGTTCGTCAACCAATACTAGAAAAACAATTACTAACAAGTAGAGATCAGCAAGATTTTCTTTTTTTTCATAAGTTAAAAAAGAGTCCTTATACACAAAGTATTTGGGTATCATTGATAAGTCCTTCTTGAAGTCAGGGTTTGCATGTTCTGCCCTTGTTTCAGCTGAGATACAAGGTACAGTAGGAAGAGTTTGTTCACAGCTGGGCATGCAGAGGAACTAGACTAAAGGGTCTGAACAAAGGTACAATCCTGTGGCCCACATGCCTTCCCAACAACGCATGGAGATTCTTTTTTTTAAAAAATATTTTTTTTGAGACAGGTCTCACTCTGTTGCTTGGGTTAGAGTGCTGTGGCATCAGGCTAGCTCACAGCAAACTCAACCTTCTGGGCTTAAGTGAGCCTCCTGCCTCAGGCTCCCCAGTAGCTGGGACTATAGATGTGTGCCACCATGCTAATTTTTTCTTTTCTTTTCTTTTTAGTTGTCCAGCTAATTTATTTCTATTTTTAGTAAGGATGGGGTCTCCCTCTTGCTCAGGCTGGTCTCGAACTCCTGACCTCAAGCGATCCTCCCACCTCGGCCTCCCAGAGTACTAGGTGTGAGCCACCCCACCTGGCCTGAGATTCTTGGTCTAGTGTCCAGTTTGGAGGCTCTGGGTTTTGTTCTTATTGAGAAGGCTCCATTCAGTTTCTGACTCCGTGTTAAGGCAGGAAAATATCCTCTCTCGAAAGTAGTCCATGGTAGCAGCATAAAACTAAAAGCCCCAAATTCCTGGACTAGGATACAGTAATTGACTTATTTAACAAACAATCACTGGGTATCATCTGTTTGTCAGGTAGAGTGCTAGGTTCTGGAGATATTGGACACTATCCTTGCCCTCAAGAAGCTCACAGCTGAGTAAGGAAGAACACATACAAATATATTGATGACCAAATACAATGGTAGGAGTATCAATTAGACCACGTTGAAAGTGACAGTGGCCTATAAATAAAGAGAAAGATTCAAGCATTTATCTACCATTTCTTGTATAAACTTTAGGTTGGGCTAACTGAAGAGTTGCCAAAGGAAGTGTTATCTTTATAGACATCTAACTCTGTTCCCCCGGGGCCTAAGTATTCCATGGGAAATGACTGTACCCCACTGAGGTTGGAGGAGAGAACCAGGTTGTCCAACAATGCCTTGTGATTAGCCCAGACTGGACTGAGGTTCTACGGAGCATGGCTGAGTGGCAGCTCACCTTCCTCGCCCACCTGCTGCCCTTCTCAGGTGCCCCATTCTCAGGTGCTGTCCGTATCAGAGCTATGAGTCATCATCACGGGATGCCTGTGTCTGTTCTGTTCCCACCCTGGCCCCTGCCAGATCAAATACACTGGCCACAGAGGCAGTTAGCAGTGGAGCCCTGAGCCTTGTTTACCTTGGAAACTTGGCACAGTCGCTGCAGCACATCCATTATTGACTTACAGGCTGTGTATGGGCACAACACGGGGCTCCAAGCTGAGGCCCCGAGTCCTGCTCTGCCTCACTCCCCCCGTATTCCCATGTTCCTAGCATTTTGGGGAGGAATCATCCAGGGGACAGCCTTCTAGATACAGGGGATCCACTTTGGCTCAATCACCCTGGCTTATTTCAAGCATTTATTTGGTGGCGGCTCTTAACCATGCTTCCTTAATCCAGTGCTCTTCATAGCAGAAAGCAGAGTGAACTCCTTGGCCTTGGAGAGGTGGAGTGTTGAAGATGGACAGTATGTAGAGTTGAGTGTTTTTATTAGCATCCCTGATCGATTCATCTTCTCTTTCCTACCCCCAAGTTTCCTTATGGAATCAATGCCTATGTCCAGTCCAAAGGTGAAATGGGGTGCCCAGAAGAGCAGGTAGCATGACCATTTGGGGAACCTGCTAAAGATCTCTCTCTCCCTCAGAGCTCTTGCCTTTGGCACCAGAATTCCTGCCAATGCCCTGCACCTGGGGCTGCCGGCACCACAGTCTCCACTCCTCTCTAGAGCCTGACCACCCCTGTGGCCTGGCACGTCAGGATGTGCCCCGGCCGCTGCTGGGGGAGGCGGCCAGCCCTGTATTCACACTGCTATTCTTGTTAAGAACTACATAGTTGATCATCAGGTTACTGTCCAAAATGAAACATGAAAAATAAAAAAATAAAATAAAGAATTAAATAAATTAAAAAAAAAAAAACTACGTAGTTGCATTCTGAAATTCTGCAAGGAACTTCCAACAGTTTCTGACGTTCCAGCATCAGACTGGACGGAAGGGGAAAAGCCGGTAGCATGGCACAGTGAGTGTGCATTCCAGGGTAAAGTGCATTGAAAAGTGAGCCTGGTTTTCCCATTTCTCTCATTTTTTGACCACATCTCCTCGCTCTCTCAGCTGTCCCTATTCTGCACGCTTTCAGGACAAAGTTGTGTGAATAGTAGCATCCAAAGGGCTTGGTGTCTGTCTCTGCGTGCATCAACACTGGCTCTTGGTGAGGTTTTGGTCTGAGTGACTCAGCTGTTCCTTAGCTATAAAGCGGGGTGAGGAAAACTGGAGTGAGATTATGTTTGGGAAGCTGTTCTAGGTGGAAGCCCTCTTTCCTTGTATGCACTAATGGGGTTCAGGACATGCTGCCCCAAATATGGCAACTTGGCATATCAGAAAGCAGCACAAGCAGGAAGGCCCCTCTCACTTCGCTAGGCTCCTTCTCTCCTGATGCAGACCATGAGACCAAGCTGACCTGAATCAGGTCACAGGGCCCTCCTCATGTGAGAGGTGCCCACCCTACACCCAAAGGAAAGGAATGTCACATAGGAACTCCAAGAAGAATCTGAACAAACAGGTCTTGGTAAGTTCCCCCCAGTTTGTTACCGTTCGGTCATACCCTTTTATCTTCCATTCACATTCCTCTGCATGACTGTCTGCAAAAATACACAGGTTTCCCCATTTCTTTGGTCTTCATCTCTGAGGGCCCTAGTGTCATGTAAAGCTTATATTAAATAAATTTGCATGCTTTTCTCTTGTCAATCTGCCTTTTCTTATAGGGGAATCCACCATGAACCTTGCAACGGGTGAGGAAAAGCCATGACTTTCTCCCTGCACCACCCTGGACCCTCAGATGATGGCATGGGGGGTCCTTGCCAGTCTGACACTGCAAGTCAGATTCCATCTGTGGGAGCCTCCTGAGTGCTTTCTCTGCCCCCACCCCGGCCCCCCACAGTCCATTCTGCCCACAGCAGCCAGGGTGATTTTTTTTTTTCCAAAACAAACTGCATCATGTCCTTTCTTCTCTTAAGATTGCCAATGGCTTCTCTTTACTAAGAAAAAATCCAAACTCCTTACTAAGGCTCACAAGACCTTATGTGGACTGGCTATGACCTACCCCAACAAACTCACCTCCTATCCTTCTTCTCCTTCTCACCCTGCTCTAGCCATGCTGAGCATTTTTTGGTTCCACCAACACTGTACATTTCTTCCTATCTCAAGACCTTGGCCCTTGCTATTTCTTCTGTCTGCCATGCCTTCCCCCCAGAGCTTTGGATACCTGTCTTCTCTTCATTCAGGGCCCAGGTCAAATACTGCTTCCTCAAATAGCACTCCCCTCCCCCCAGTTATTCTATATCCCATTACTGGGGTTTTCCAGGCTTTGCCAACCCAGATTTGTTTATGGATAGATACTGCCCCAGGATTCAAAAGGCAGCTTTAGGTCCACCTGACAGCTATGGTGCCCTGGTTGGCAGGCCACATGGCAAGATAGGCTTATGACAAGAGTAGGAGAGCACTCTGAAATCCACTCCCATTTCTTGTTCTGATATCCCTTCAGACTGGGAGGAAGGGAGAGGACATCTCTAGGTAGGGTAACTAATTCAAAGATATGGAGTTTTCAGAGTTAAAACTGGGAAAACTGGGACACATTGGTCACCCTATCACCTGAGATCTCTTGAGGAAGTTCAATAGCTGATTTGAAATCCAACTGAATCAACTTTGTCTTATTATTTTTAGCTTTGCCTCGGTCATAGAAGTTGGAAACTGAAGAACAAATGCTTTTTGCAATACCTTGTATGACTTTACATAGGAGGATTTTATAGGAAAATACCTTGCACACACATTGGACACACACACACACATCCTACCAGCAAATGTGCTACACAGACTGAACATTTTATATTTTATTTTTTCTTTTCTTTTTTTATATTTTTATAAGTTTTTAAATTACTTTTTAAACTTTTTTTTTCTTTTCTCCCAAACTCGAGTCTAACAGACTGAACATTTTAATATGGCTTTGGCCCCAAGTCCTTTGTACAGTACCTGTCATACGAGCTTGGTAAATATTTGATAAACTGTTGAACTGAGTTTAACCAAATATATTATTGGATCACTTTCAAAACCTCATGGCCAGAAAATCTAAAGAAACTGAGCTGTTGCAGAAGTTCTTCACAGCAGGCAACACAGAAAGACTTCATAATCTAAATATAGCTGGTTACCTATGCCTCTGTGACCAAATTGTTGTCAATAGCGAAGATGGTCTGCCACCTGGTGGTAACTCTTAGTATTCCTCCCTGGTAAACCACAATTAATTCCTGTGTTGGGTAAGTTTACTGGGCATGGAATCCTAGAAGGTAAGGCTGGGAGACTCCTTACGCTATGACTATATTTCTAACTACTAAAATAGAGAAACCTTACATGAAATGTAAGGGAGATATAAAAAAAGAGATAAACCTAACAAAGAATATTTTAAAATTATTTTTGAATTCTTGTATATGAGAAATCTCAGAATGGGGTAAAGGGAGCTAAAATCTCTTGTAATATCATGCGAATTAGATGTACTACATAGACAACTTCTCTTCAGAACAACTTTGTGATATGGGTAATATTATGTACATTTTACAGATAGTAAAATTAATACTCAGAGAAGCATTTCTCTGAGATTGAGCAAGAAAATAAAGGGCACAACAGATTCAAACTCAGTTTTCTCTGGCTCTGAAGTGTGATTTCAGGCTGTTACACTGCATTTTGTCATACGTTTAACAGATCACCTTTGGAAAATGATTGCAGTGTAGTTTATGTGCAATGTAATTGCATGTTTTTAACTTTTTATGTTGAAATAATTGTATAGTCACAGGAAGTTGTAAAAGTAGTTACACCTTATGTAACTATAGTATTATATCAAAACCAGGAAATTGATATTCACACAATGTATGTGTGTAGTTCTTTTTTTCATTATTTAACTACATCCACGGAATAAAAGGCAAGTGTATCCCTCTAGCTCTATGCTATTTTATCACATATGTAAATTCACATAGCCACTACTGCAATCAAGACACAGAACTGTGCCATCACCACAAAGATCTCCTTTGTGCTACCTGTTTATAGTGACACCACTGCTCTCCCCTCCATCGTCCCTAAACCCTGTCAACCATTAATCTGGTCTCCATCTCTATAATGTCATTTTGACAACGTTACACAAATGGAATCATACAATAGGTACCTGACCTTTTGAGATTTTTTTTTTCCCCACTCAGCATAATGCCCTTGAGTCCAGTTGTTGAAGGTATCAATAGCTCATTCTTTTTTATTGATTAGTGGAGTTCCATAGAATGGATATACCACAATTTGTTTAACCATTCACCCACGGGGAAGAACATTTTGTTTCTAGTTCTTGGTATTACAAATAAAGTCTCTCTGAACATTCATGCACAGGTTTTTGCGTAGACATGTTTCCATTTTTCTGGAGTAAATGGCCAGGATTGCAATTGTTGAATCATAAGGTGGATGCATGTTTATTTTTTTTATAAAACTGCCCAACTACTTTCCAGAGTTGCTGTACCATTTTACATCCCCAACAGCAATATAAGAGAGATCCACTTCTCCCCATCCTTGCCAGTATTTAGTATTGTCCCTGTTTTTACTTTAGTTGTTCTAACAGGTGTGTGGGGTGATATCTCCTCACAGTCTTAATTTGCATTTCCCTAATGACTGGTGATGTTGAACATCTTTCCATGTGCTTATTTGCTATCAGTATATCCTCTTTGGTGAAATGCTTTTAGTATCATTTGTCCGTTTTCTAATTGGATTTTGGTTTTGTTTTTATGGTTGAATTTTTTTTTTTTTTTTTTTTTTTTGAGACAGAGTCTCACTTTGTTGCCCAGGCTAGAGTGAGTGCCATGGCATCAGCCTAGCTCACAGCAACCTCAAACTCCTGGGCTCAAGCAATCCTGCTGCCTCAGCCTCCCGAGTAGCTGGGACTATAGGCATGTGCCACCATGCCCGGCTAATTTTTTCTATATATATATTAGTTGGCCAATTAATTTCTTTCTATTTTTATAGTAGAGATGGGGTCTTGCTCTTGCTGAGGCTGGTTTCAAATTCCTGGCCTCGAGCAATCTGCCTGCCTCAGCCTCTCAGAGTGCTAGGATTACAGGCGTGAGCCACCACGCCCGGCCTATGGTTGAATTTTGAACATTCTTTATATAGTCCAGAGATACACGTGCTTCCTCAGATTTGTGGTTTGCAAATGTTTTCTCCTAGTCTATAGCTTATTTTTAAATTCTTTTCATCATTAATGGAGTCCTTCAGAGAGCAAAGTTTTTAATTTTTACGAAGTCGAGTTCATCAATTTTTCTTTTTTAGATCATGCTTTTAGATCATGTTTAAGAAATTTTCACCAAGCTCTAGGTATCATATATTTTCTCCTATGTAATCTTCTAAAAATTTTAGTTGTATATTTTACATTTAAATCTATGATCCATTATGAGTTAATTTTTGTATAAAATGTGAGGTTAGGTTGAGGCTATTATTATTATCCTATTTTGCCTATAGTTGTCTGCAGTAACCTGAATAATGGCCCCCAAAGATGTCCATATCCTAATATCTGGAACCTGTGAATGTTTTCTTATATAGCAAAAGGGATTTTGCAGATGTGATTAAATTAAGGTTCTTGAGATGGGGAGGTTATCCTGGATTATCCATGAGGGCTGGATATCATCACAGGGGTTCTTATGGAAGGGAAGCAGGAGATCAGAGTGAGGAGATATGACCCCACAACCAAGATGTGGGAGTGAGTCAAGGAAAAAACTATGAGTCAAGAAATGCAAGCGAACGCCTCTACCAGTTTATGACAAAGACATGACTAAAAATCGATTTTTCTAACTCAATTCTTTCCCTCCCATTATTATTTCCATTACACTATACAGTTTCTATATGTGTTAAATCATATTTTAATAAGCTGTAAGCAATTATACAATTTCTTGGTTGTACTGGAATTTTAACATGCTGATTTTACCCATTCATTATCTATCCATCCATGCATTCACCCATCCAATAACCACATACCGGTGCCAGTGTAAAACCTTGAGGATACAGACATAAAAGATAGGCTGGGCGCCATGGCTCATGGCTGTAATCCCAGCACTTTGGGAGGCCAAGGTGGGAAGTATCTCTTGAAGCCAGGAGTTCAAGACCAGCCTGGGTGATGGAGACCCCGTAGCTATAATAAATAAACAAATAAATGATAAAAGAGGCAGGCTTGCCCTCTAGTGGGCAAAAACAGGCATAGCGATTATAGACGATTATAGATTATTGCCTATTTTATAGCGCTATAATTATATATAATGCTATAATTATAGCGATTATAGATTATTGCCTATTTTATTTCTGTCTGTCTTAGAAGATGACTTAGCCAGATAAAGATGAAGGCTGGGAGGATGAGGTATTAGATAGGGGATTGAAGTGAGGACATTCTAGGCTGAGGCACCAGCTCTTGCAAAGGCACAAAGACATGGCAGAACATGGTACACTAGAGAAACTTTGAGCGGCTATGATGGGTGTTTAGGCAGTAAAGAGGCTGGTGGGGAGGATGCTGCTGAAGGAAAAGGCAGGGGTCAGCTCGTGGAAAGCTCCTGCATCCTGCATGCCTGGTTAAGAAGCTTGCCTTTTTTTGTGTGTGTGTGTGACAAAGTCTCACTCTGTTGCCCAGGGTAGAGTGCAGTGGCATCAACCTAGCTCACAGCAACCTCAAACTCCTGGGCTCAAGAGATCCTTCTGCCTCAGCCTCCCAAGGAGCTGGGACTACAGGCATGCACCACCATGCCTGGCTAATTTTTTCTATTTTTAGTAGAGACGGGATCTCACTCTTGCTCAGACTGGTCTAGAACTCCTGACCTCAAGCAATCCTCCCGCCTCGGCCTCCCAGAGTGCTAGGGTTACAGTTGTGAGCCACCGCGCCCAGGCAAGAAGTTTGGACTTTACTCTGAAATCAGTGAGATGCATTATATGAATTAAACAAGGATAACATGATCAGATTTTTAAAAATTGCTTTGACGGTTGTAGAAGAATGTTGAAGCTGGAGAAAGAGAAGTCCTGAAGCTGTTAACAATAATCTAGAATTGATAAATGCCTGTACTG
The DNA here is from genome assembly GCA_008750895.1 of Mirza zaza. Taxonomy (NCBI): domain Eukaryota; kingdom Metazoa; phylum Chordata; class Mammalia; order Primates; family Cheirogaleidae; genus Mirza; species Mirza zaza. The sequence goes on along the minus strand of VSMD01007504.1, from coordinate 84,527 downwards.
AGCAGCTGGTGTCTGAGCGTTAGAAAAGAAAAGAGGCTGGGTCTGAGCATTACGAAGGAGGTAGATCTTGCATGTAGAATGTGATTAATCGGATACAGTGAAAGTGGGCTTGGCATTTGTATATTCATTTACTGCAAATGGTTCTTGCTTGTTGGTTGCTTCACTCTCTCATCTTCAGGGAAGTACAGATATTTCCAAGAAACTGGTGTTGGTTATGATACTATTTAACTAGAATAGCATTGTAAATCAGCTTTTGCTTATTTCTTGTAAAATATCCAGAATGACAATTGCCTATAAAAACATTTTAATTCCAGCTATTTTTCCCCCTTTGCCACCTTGCTCACACATGGATTGTGTCCCTGACACTCGCAGATGGTGCATGTGTACATGAGAGATGCCAGCCCATTTTAGCATTTTATTGATTGTTTAGTGTATTGATAACTCCACCTGTTTCCAAAAAGAATTTGGAGTAGCCTGCCATGAAAATACAGATGCAATAAGGCTAAATACAGTGGATACAAAGCAAAAGATTGTCTTAGTACTGCCATGCACAGGAGACCATATGCTATTTTCAACCTCTCGGAATCCGTTTCTTTCTTCCTTTCAGTATTCTAATTTTTATTACACTCCTTCTCTCCACAGTCCATGGGCTTCCAAGGAAGATAACTCTAGCTCCTAAAGAACTTGAGGCTGGGGCTTGAGTGCAGTGGCTCAAGCCTGTAATCCCAGCACTTTGGGAGGCTGAGGTAAAAGGATTGCTTGAAGCTAGGAATTCAAGACAAGCCCGGGCAACATAGTGATACCCTGTCTATACAAAATTTAGCTAGACATAGTGGTGTGTCTCTTGGGAGGCTGAGGCAGGAGAATCGCTGGAGCCCAGGAGTTCAAGGTTGCAGTGAGCTATGATCGAGTTGTTGTACTCCAGCCAAAAAAATAAAAGACATAGACTTTCTCCCCAGAATCTTCCCCCATAATTACAACTCAGGCCCCGCAACAAATCTTGGAGAGATGCTGTGGGTTAGGAAACTACTGGAGAGACTCTTAAAGGAGACATAATTTCTTCCAACCAAAGCCTGCAGGGCTTTTCTTCCTCCTACCTCCACTCTCTACTATTTAGTATACAATGAACTTCACTAAATAAATCCTTCCTTCAAGGATCTTTGCCATTCTGAGATCCTACGTTATAGCAATCCTAAAGTTGTGTATTTCAAACTACTGATCCCCATCCATTAGGGGTTGTGAAACCAATTTAGTATCTTAGTCTATTTTGTGCTCATTTAACAAGATAGCACAGACTGGCTAATTTATAATAAACAAAGATTTATTTTCTCACAGTTTCAGTGGCTGAGGAGTCCAAGATCAAAGGGCCAGCATCTGTCAGAGAGGCTTCTTGCATCATCATCCTGTGGCAGAGGGTGGAAGGGCAAGAGAGAGGGCTGAACTTGGCCTTTTATACCGGTATTAATCCTACCCAAGAGGGTGGAGCTCCAGTGGTCTAATTACCTCTTAAGGGTCCCACTTCTTAATACTGTCAGGATGGCAATTAAATTTCAACGTGACTTTTGGAGGAGGCAAACATTCAGACCATATCAGTAGATCTCAATCAACATTTGGGGTGGGGGTGAGAGGGAGAATAGAAAATATTAGTACAGGCCAGTGCGGTGGCTAACTCCTGTAATCCTAGCACTCTGGGAAGCCAAGGCAGGAGGATGCCTTGAGGCCAGGAATTTGAGACTAGCCTGAGCAAGAGCAAGACCCGGGTCTCTGCTAAAAACAGAAAAAATTAGCTGGGCCAGCATGACGGTGAGTGCCTATAGTCCCAGCTACTCAGGAGGCTGAGGCAGGAGGATTGCTTGAACCCAGGAGTTTGAGGTTGCAGTGAGCTATGATGATGGTTTTAGGTTGGGACAAGGAAGAAGGGGAACAGCTGCTTTGTCTGGGGGTTTCTACTGAGAAATAGATGATGTTAGGAGATGTTTTGTCTATGAGGAGGAACAAATTGAGCAGAGGGAGGGCTTCCAAGAAAGAATAGATGATGTGTCAAGGGGTCCTCCAGGACTGATCAGATATTTGGTCTACAATAGGGGGTCTCTAAGGACTAACCAACCAGAAAGAGGTAGAAAGGCCACAAAATGGTTGGAGTTATGATCACAAAGGGTCTCTGGAATATCCCTACAAGTAAGGCAACAGTATCCTTAAGTGACCTACCCTCATTAGCACAGTAAAAATCACACCCACCAGCACCATGACAGTTTACAAATACCATGGCAACCACTGGAAATTGCCTTACAAGGCTAAAAATGGGGGAGATTCCCCGTTCCAGGAATTCTCCACCTTTTTCCAAGAAAAACCATGACTATTCCATCCTGTACCTAACATAAAATTAGGAAATCAGCATAAAAGGGAAAATCTGGTTAAACTCAGGGTCTCCTCCACTCACAGGGGTTGATTTATTCCTTCTCTGGAATGAACTATGCTTTAATAAACTTTAGCACTTTGCCCGCTTGCACCTCGTTGGTCTGCTCATTTGCTCCATTCACTTGGTACCAGTAACCATTCTTTGGTAGTGGGAACCAAGAATCAGGGAACATGGGGACCTGACATCTGGTCCCCCCACCTGACAATGCCACTGCACTCTAGCCAGGGCGACAGACTGGCTAGAGTGTGGGAGACTCTGTCTCTGAAAGAAAGAAAGAAAGAAAGAAAGAAAGAAAGAAAGAAAGAAAGAAAGAAAGAAAGAAAGAAGAAAGAAAGAAAGGAAGAAAGAAAGAAAAGAAAAGAAAAGAAAATATCAGTACATTATATGTAATAAGAGTAAGTGCTGTTTTTATAAATTTTTTAGATCTGCTGTGTATTAGTATTATAGAACATGGTCCTTGCTGTGAGGTCTGGGTGAAATTGCATTTGTTGGGCTGAGATTCTTTCCAGAGGACTTGGAGTGGGAGATAAAGATGGGACAGAGGGAGAAAGAAGGGATGAGGGAAGAGAAAGGAATTGAAAAACAAATACGAGCTACTAATTACAGCTGTTTTTTTGTGTGTTTGTGTGGGTGGGGGGAGAGGGTTAGTGTGTGGCTACTCCAGTGGTCATAAGATTCCGGAGATAAATGTTGGGTACTTAACTCTGCTGTCACTAGAGAAATGTGGCTGTGTAGGGCAATTGGTGCTAAACGAGAAGTTTCTGCAGGAAAAAGAGAACAGAACATATTTTATTTTTTTTTAGAATTACTTATGTTTTTAAAAGTTTGTGAGGCTGGGGTTGGTGGTGTGGGATTCATGTGGACCTGTACTGGGAGCTCAGTCAGTAGTTTTCAAGCAGGAATGATTTTGCCCCCCAGGGGATATTTGGCAATGTCTGGAGACATTTTTGGGCATCACAACTCTGGGACGTGGGAGTGCTACTACTGGCATCCAGTGGGTGAAGGCCGGGGATGCTGCAATCGCCTGCAATAAAGAATCTCTGGCTCTAAATGTCCATAAGGCTGAGTTTGTAAAATCCTGTGCTAGTTGCTTTCAGGTTTAGAGAAACAGGGTGTATGGGAGCCTTGAAGTTGGCATGGCAGGGAAAATTTTGTGCTTCAGTGGAAAACTCTGCATTATCTAGGCACAGGGCACCCCACCAGCTCACTTGATTCTATGAAAGCTATTTTCCAGTTTTGTAAATTATAGATAAACAACAGCAATACAAACTAGTTTTTATGTATAGACATTCAAAAATCTGCTCTGCACAACCGAAGTTCAGTTGAATTTCTTGTCCCGTTGTGGAGCAAGCTTGTTTTTGCCTCTTCCATTGGCAACATTCCTTTACTGCATATACTTTGCAATTTTTTAAAAACTTTTTCTTTCAACTGATTGTTAACACCTCACCAGTTTCCTCATTAATGACTTAAATTAGATATTAACATGTGTTCATTTATCTTTATGAGTCACATTTTACCCGTTTAAAAAAATTCTCTTTTCGTTGGGTGCAATAGCACATTCCTGTAGTTCCAGCTACTCAGGTGGCTGAGGCAGGAGGATCACAGGAACCCAGCTGTTCGAGGTTACAGTGAGCTGTGATTGTGCCAGTGCATTCCAGTCTGGGTGACAGAGCGAGACCTTGTCTCTTAAAAAAGAAAATTCTCTTTTAACAGCATCACCCATCTTTGAGGTGCTAAGGAAACAGAATAATTTTCATTGGAAGATGCCCTGGCTGTGGCAACTGAGGCATTAGACTACATGCGAGCTTCAAAACAGCCCGCATTTGTCTGTGTGGCCCACGGCTGTATCCCTGGTAGCTACGGCAGCACCCAGCATGGAGTGAGTGCTCCATAAATGTTTGTTGAATGAAAAGATGAGGCGACTAAATGAGAAAACCTTCTACTTAGGCTAAGTAGATTGAGAAGAAAAGGAGAGTGAGAAGACATCCGTTCTCTATGGGAACAAGGAAGGGGAGATTTCAATAAGGAGAGGGAGCAATTGATTTAATGATGCGAAGAAACTTGTGTTAAATTTTGTAGGATGCCAGCTTATATAGGGACTTACCTGGTAGCTATATTGTTTGTTATCTGGAGCATATTTCGTGAGTCAGCTCAGGCAGTTGAGCATATTTGAAAGAACAGTTGATGACTTCTCTCCTTAGTGGATAGTATAGTTTTGGGATAAGTTTATCCATTTCGAAGACTTCTAGAGTAAAAATTAAAGGTATTCGTAACTTATGTAAGGTGCAGAACTGCCTAGATTTTTGGTCCCAGGTGGATATATAAGGAGACAACACAAGGTAACCTCAGACATATTGGAGTAATAACAGGACATGTACAAAAAGTAGGAAGAACTTATTTAAGACATTCACCAGCTTTACTCCATCCCTGAAAAGTGGAAGCTTGGTGCTTCCAAAAAGCCTGAGCATGGCTGTTGTTTAATAGCAGGAGATATACCTGTTAACCAGGAGGAGCGAATAGAGCTTTCTTAGACCCTGAGATCTGAGGGAATATGTTACAGAGGCCCTTGTTTAAAAGCATTGAATAAAATGACTTGAATAAAATAACGAAAGGAGCTGTAGGGTTTTTTTTTTTTTTTTCAATGCAGAGGCATTCTCAGTATATCTTTTCCTTTTTCTCATTTTCCTCATCAGTCTTCTTTTGAGGAAACTGTAGCAGTCCGAATGACCTAGGGGATGTTGCGATAATAAACCACCCCCAAATCCCAGGGGTTCAGAACAACACGAGTTTATTGCTTGTTCATGCTACACGTAGGCAGGCAGGGACTCTGCTTGTGACAGTCACTCGGGAACCCAAGCTAACAGAGTAGCCCCTGCCTGGGACATTGCTGGTCACTGCGCCAAAGGGAAAGTGTGCCTCAGAGGTCTCACCCCAACAAGAAAATGTACCAATGAGAAGGTGACACATTCTCGTGACTCCCTGGCTAGATCTAGCCACACAGCCACATGGAGTCAAGGGGGAAGGAAGTGCAATCCCACTATGTGCCTGGAAGGAGGGAAAATGTGAGGTGTTTGGTGAACAGCACTGATGAGTTCCACAGCCTCTGAGCTCCAGTCTAAACAGAGGGGGTGACACGTGTATCAGGGAACCCAGAGGCTGTGAATGATGTGTCCCTTTGGTCTCCCTGTTTCTGTAGTCATTAGCCTTCCTGTTTTCCTCTTCCATCCATTCCTTCTGGCTGTGTCTTCTGCCTGTGGCACTCTGAGCTTGCAGCTGTGACCTTAAATAGCCCTGTCCTGCAGACCCAATCCCTGGCTCTTGGTGGAGGGAGGTAGGCTGTCTCTGAATCTCCTTAGTCTGTATATTAGGAAGATAAGTTTGCTGGGAAAAAAAGTCACAATACTTGTCCTTAAAAATCTAATATAAATGATTTATGTCACTTTGGGTCAATCACTTCTGTGATCCTATTTTCTCATCTGTAAAATAAGGAGACTGTGCTAAATCAGTGATTTTCAACATAAGTACACAATAGAATCATCTAGGTATCTTTTCAAAAACACCAAAGCCAGAATTTTACCCCAGATGAATCCTATTAGTATTTCTTGTAGTAGAGCCGCGGCATGATGTTTTAGAAATCTCCTAGTGCAGCCAGGATTGAAAACCACTGGACTAGATCATCTCCAAGCTCCTGAGATTTTTCTAAGTTATCCACCACTCCTCTACGTGAGAGTTGACTGTATTTGAAACATTCTGAATAATGAATATTAGTTCAGCACATGCACATAGGACTTGAAGCACATAATACACACATAGGACTTGAAGAAAAGCTATCTTTTGCAAACTGAAAATTATGTTTTCAGTGATGGGAAAGAGGGAGTAGAGAAACCATCATCTCTACTTTTTAGGTTTTCCTCTGAGTCAAGAAGTGAGACCTCCTAATTTCTAAGTTCATTATTATCAAAAAACAGTTGCAGACTGCGGGGAAATTTTTTTTTTTTTTAAGTCAATCTTTAGGAATTAAACTGCTCCTAAGCCAGTGTTAATGAATTGTCATAGCCTTATCCACAACCTGGCTGGGGGACTTGTGGCAGATTCCAGGTTTCCAAGATATTTTAACAATGTCTCTTTTCCCACATGCCCTTCTTAACAATGTCACACTCCTCTCAATGAATGGTGGGGTCTCTGTCATCTTCCCTTGAACTGGGATGGACTCTTGTGACTGTTTTCACCAATAAAGTGCAATGGCAGTGATGCTATGTGACCTTATGCCTGGATCATAAAAATGTCATGAACTTCCACCTTGCTCCCCTGCATGCTTGCTTTGTGAGCTCAGCTACCACCATGCTTTGAGGAAGCCCAAGCAACCACATGAAGAGGCCACATGTAGGGGTTCTAGCTGTAGGTCAGCAGCAAGTGCCAGACATGTAGAGTAAAGGAAACTTCAGATGATTACAGCCTTCAGCCACATCATCAATTCTTCTCAGCTGAGGACAAAAATGTTGCAGGAGCAAATGGGGAAAGCTTCTCCTACACCCTCCCTCTGAAGGTTCCCTGAAAATGAAGTTATAATAGACAGATTAATAGGAGTAAAAGGCATACAAATTTATTAACATGAACAGGGGAAAATCACAGGAGAGTGATTATCCAATAACCCAGTGAGGTCCAGATGCTTATATACCTTTCTTCATAGAGAAGGGGGGAATGGGAGAATATAGGTAATTTTGAGGGATAGTAAATGATTTTTAGGAGAAGTGAATAGACTGGGAATGCAGAAATTAACTTGTAGAATTTGAAACTTGAGTGAGTCCCAGAGACAGTATCTGGTAACAAAGTCTATCCAGGTACAGTTACAGTCTTCAGTCTTCTTTCCCACAAGAGATAATAAGATTTCAGGAAGGGGATGGAAGTCAATTGTGTTCTCTTTGGCAGTCCAGTCTCAAGGCAGAGAAGGAAATTTCAGAGGAAAACTCCACCTTGCACTGACTGGTAGAGGTGGGGCAATAGGAGAAGTCAGAGAGTCCTTGACTCAGAGGCAGCCTCCACGGCCTTCCTGTTTTAGTTAGGAAAGCTCAGCATGACAGAGCACCATACTTTGGGGGTATCATGTTCCGAGCCACAACAATATGCTGGGGCAAAGATAAGCCAAACTCACTTTGCCTTTTCAAATTCTTGATCCTCAGACTCCATGAGCAACACAAAATGGTTGCTGTTTCCTGAAACTAAGTCTGAGGTGGTGTGACATAATAAGAAATACATATATTTGATCTCTGCCCCATGTTTCCTGGCACACAGCTCCTAAGATCCTTGGAATGGCAAGAGTGATAAGTGTCTTTTTGCATGCTATGAGATGACTAGTAACTGAGGGTTCCTGGACAGTCTCCAGATGGGGGCTGGGTATCAGGAGAACCAATCATGTGATTAGAGGGTTGGAACTTTTAGCCCCACCCCCTGGCCTCCAGGGAGAAGAGAGGGGCTGAAGGTTGAGTTAATGACTACTAATGGCCAATGATGTAATCAATCATGCCTATGTAATGAAGCCTCCATGTAAACCCAAAAGAACTGGGTTCAGAGACCTTCTGGGTTGGTGAACACATCCACATGCTGGAAGGGTCATGCACCCCAAATGCCTGGGAACAGAAGCTTCTAAGCTTGGGACCCTTCCAGACCTTGCCCTATGCATCTCTTCTTCGGTCTGTTCATCTGTATCCTTTAAATTATCCTTCATGATAAATCAGCAATAGTAAATTAACTTTTCCTTCTGTGTGTGCTGCTCTAGCAAACTATCACACCTGAGGAGGGGGTTGTAGGAAATTCCCATTTGTAGCTAAGTGGGACAGAAGTTGTTGGTAATCTGGGAACCTCCAATCTGTATTGGCATCTGAAGTGGGGACAGTCTTGTGGGACTGAGCCCCTAACCTGTGGGGTCTGCACTAACTCTTTGGTTAGTGTCAGAATTGAATTTAATTGTAGGATCACTAGTGAGTGTCTGCAGAGAACTGGAGAATTGCTTGGTGTGGGGAAAACTCCCACATATTTGGTGTAATACATGAGGTGTTCTGGAAATATTGAGTGTTGCAAGTGAAAGCATAGAGAAAAACAGTTGGTTTTTCTTTTACAATTGGTATGGAGTGTCTACCTAAATAACAAACAGAGAGAGGCTCTCTAAAAGAAAATGATATTTATTTGGGAATGGGCATTGCAATGTGAATACACACGCCAGAGTAAACTATGTGCATATTTAGGGAGATAAAGGAAGACAGGGTTGTTTTTTTGGTTTTTTTTGCATCTTTATACAATACTTTATTAAAGATCTTTACAGAAGAACATCCAGACTCCAGGTACAGTTGCCAAAGAGACCCCGTTACGCTGTGGGGACTGCCTGGGGCATTGCAGGCGGCTCTGGCTTCCCACCCTTCTGTTTCGAGATGGAGGTGGTAGGCAGTATCTCATCTTTGGGTTCCACGATGCTCATGCAGTCAGGCAAGAGTTTCTTTGGGCCAATCTTACCAGTAGGGTCCTAGGGTAGCATGATCTTCACCCTGATGCCGCCCGCACACCCCGTCTTAGCAGCACATGGCGTACGGCATGTCAACATAGTAGTTAACAGGGTCCCCACTGTGAATCATCAGGCCATCCACAAACTTCATGGACTTAGCCCTCTGTCCTCGGAGTTTCCCAGACACCGGGACCTCATAGCCCTTGGTTCCAGTCTCCATGATGAACCACAGCACACCATAGCAGGCTCTCCACACAACAAGCCCTCCAGGGAGCTTGTGACACAGAGATTCTGCCTGGGCAAAGGCACACAGACTTCCTGTGGCCACCTTTTCAGCATAAAGCTCTACACTGCCCTCTGGGAAGCCAAATCTCTTCTGAACTACCGAGGTCAATTCCTGAAAGCGCCAGCCCTTCTCACCAAGAACATTCTCTGTTCTTGTGGCTAAGATAATGATTTCTGTCCTGGTTGGTGTAGCTTGGACCTCAACTCCAGAGTAGCCATCTTCAGCCAGTTTCTGAGTAAGAAACTCATTCAGTTCAGCTCTGAAGGTGCCATCAGCAACAAACTTCCTCTTCTTGGAGATCTGCACCACCATCTTGCTGCCACGCTGCCAGAAAGAAAGGAAGACAGGGATTTTTAAAGGGAAAATGAGGAGAATTATATAATTGTTTTAAGATAATTATCCTTGGCTACAAGGATCAATACCAAGCAGTGGCGGTGAAGGCAGCTAAGAGGCCCAGCCAGCGGTAGATTAAAAAAACCAAAATGATCAATATCAAGAGTGATATCAGTCTGAGGTTGGAAAGGCAGTTGCTGGGCAGATATCCCCAAAGAAGTATTTTTTTGAGTAAGGTTGCAGTGGACTTTGTGTAAGGTTGTAGTTTTTGCAGATATTTTGTGATAGTTCTTATCGGGCATTTGTGCTTGAGAACCCTGTTTTCATGACCTTCCCCAGCTCCATTTGTCAGGGTTTTTAATATACGTGACTCCATTTTGATTCTGACAAGTTTCACAGTGGCAAAAAGAACTGGAACAGAACTGGTGTTGAAGACGACAGCAGGAGCAATGAAGGACACATAATTTCCGTGTAGATAATGAAATATAACTATCAGAAAAATTAGTATTGAAAATTCCTCAGAGGCCAGGCATGGTAGCCCACACCTGCAATCCTAGCACTTCGGGAGGCCAAGGCAGGAGAATCGTTTGAGGCAGGAGAATCACTTGAAGCCACAAGTTTGAGACTAGCCTGGGCAACACAGTGAGACCCCATCTCTAAAAAAATTGTTTTTCAAAAATTAGTTAGGCAAGGTGGCATGTGCCTGTAGTCCCAGCTATTCAGGAGGCTGAGGCAGGAGGATTGCTTGCGCCCAGGAGTTTGAGGCTGCTGTGAGCTAGGCTGACGCCGTGGCACTCTAGCCTGGGCAACAGAGCAAGACCTTGTCTCAAAAAATTAAAAAAGAAAGAAAGAGGAAAAGGAAGGCAAAGGAAAGGAAATTCCTCAGAAAGGAGAATGCTGCTCAGCCCTGTTGAGTCTCTCATTAGGTCCCAGTCAGCTTATTTTTCTTCTAGGTACTGGCACACTGCCAGCACCAGGTGGCGCTGTTGGCTTATGTCATAGGGATCAGGTCACACTCTAGAGTCACCTTTGGGGCCACAAGATGCTTGTAGGGTGAATCCTATGGGAACTGAAACTGACTGAGGGCATTGAGGGGAACAATGGTGGGATCTTCTATGCTATTAATTAATTTCTTTCTTGCTGTGAATACCATTGTTTCACTTGTAAAAGTCTTTTAAGATTTTAAAAGTCCACTCTATGCATTTTTATCCCTGGTTAATATGTAGCAAAATGACCTGTGGGGATCCCATTCTGGGGTCCTGTAGAATTGTGTCACATGGGCCGGGCGCGGTGGCTCACGCCTGTAATCCTAGTACTCTGGGAGGCCAAGGCAGGCGGATTGCTTGAGGTCAGGAGTTTGAAACCAGCCTGAGCAAGAACAAGACCCCGTCTCTATTATAAATAGAAAGAAATTAATTGACCAACTAATATACATCGAAAAAAATTAGCCGGGCATGGTGGCGCATGCCTGTAGTCCCAGCTACTCGGGAGGCTGAGGCAGCAGGATCACTTGAGCCCAGGAGTTTGAGGTTGCTGTGAGCTAGGCTGACGCTACGGCACTCACTCTAGCCTGGGCAACAAAGCCAGACTCTGTCTCAAAAAAAAAAAA